>CM067525.1:10531155-10778655 GCA_034509495.1 Acestrorhynchus altus | reverse complement strand
TCACATTAAACGCTTCCTCCGGGGGAACAACTATGGCTGCAGACCTGACCTGGATAGTTCTGTTTTAAAAAGGACCCCTCGATATATTATATCTTGCTATTCATGACGTCCCTCATTGTTTGCCTTTCAGAAAGAGCCCGTCCATTTCCAACAGCTGGGAAACAGAGTGGAGATTTTTGATACTTTAAGTTTATCCAGTTTCTCCATTTTCTCCAAGGCTTTGAAGTTTAAGTCTGAAGTCTGACGTATTTAAGTTCCCATGACATGGTCTTTCTGGGTGTGTTACAGCAGGTAAATATTTGCAGTGGTCCTACAAGTCAGGTGAGTCTACTAGCGACCAATTCAAGGCTGTTCACATTGGCGCCTTCCCCTAAACGTGACCTGATCCACCTGACGCAAACCGAATGCATGTCTTCCTCCTTACAACCAAAACAAGCACTGCATTCCAGCATTTTGGGGCTGCTTTGGTGTCTCAGGTTCAAGACGTCTCACCATTATTGTTGGCCCTTATGTCTTCCGTAGCTCCACTTCTAATTCATTTGAAAACATACGGTATCAATCAAGAATTTGGGGATTGACCCAAAACAATACCAAATGACTCACCTTCATAACCTTAATGGACTGTTTGATTTCTTCTAGTTTCTTGGCTCTCTCCTTGATCAAGTGTTTCAATTCTGATCTTCTTTTTCCCATATAGCTCTGTGAAGCATACATTTAGTATGTTAGATGTTATACAGTTCAATTGTGTCAGTATTGTGGCATACAGTTTTGCACTGGAGCTAGGAGACTAATGGTTTTCAGTCCTGGAAGCCTGTTTCCTGTCTGCTCTTAGACTTGGGAAGACTTGTAAATAAGCTAGATCAGGTAGTTCAGGTATGTAAGAGAAAATACCAAGTGCAGTGTTAGAAACCACTGAGCAAATCTGACCTAAACAGCACATTTGAGCCACAACCTGAAGGCCAGCTGCAGCCCAACAGTACAGCAGTCTCAGCCCTTCACTGTCAGACCCACACAAATACACCTGACTGGTCCTTTCAGAACCGCAAACCCTTCGGAGACCATTTTAACAACATGTACATATAGCAATAATCTGACAGTTTTGTCAACAACTCATTAACCTAGCATGTGGGTTATTGTGTTTTGATGACAGATAAAGATATGGTGTCGTGAAAAGGGCTTTCAGGGCTTCAATTGTGGTCTGTTTTACCAAAGTCTGAACTTTCTTAAAATGTTTTAGTGTCATTTATTAAAGGAAGCTATTTAGAAACATATGTTTTATATTTTCCTTTATTAAACAAAAGGAGATTAAACTAGGAAAGCCTGCATCCATCCATTTTTAAGTATGTCCCCAAAAGTCTGGGTTCAAATGGGTTCAAAATTGTGCTGCAGGACTGCAGATACACCCTCCTCAAAAGAACCTATGATTTAGGCCTGTCATAATTACGTTATTGATTTTGATGAGCCTGATATTACCCATTGTGTTTAACTATGTGGATCTGAGCCGGTCTGTACGGTGCTGTACTGTCTTCTCGTCTGCTCTCTGCCTGAGGCAAACTGTGAGCGGACAGTGACAGCCATTAGTTTGGAAATGAGTGCAGCGGGTTTTTTCCATGCACACAGAGCAGACTGACAATTCCATCCAAATGCTTGGAGCATTTTCAGATACCGTCTTAGTCTTTTAGAATTAGCCGACCTACAGTTTACGTTAAGCAGCATTTAACTTTGAATGCACACATGTATACACGCATGCTTCGACCAGGTATCACGGCTTCTCACGGGGTTCTGCAGGATATTTACCATTTAATATATTGTAATATTTGAATATCCTTAATTATCAAATGTTAATTGCACTTTAAAAGAGTATAATTGCATTCCTTACTTACTGTGCCTTGTGATAATGCTCACTTACCATTCTCTTCTTGTATTCCCTGTCAACTGATGTGATTTCATGTGTTTTGTGAGCCACATCTGCACACTCTCGGCACACACACACATGGTCATTGCAGCAGTATGCATCCAGCAGGCGCTCGTGCCTCTTACACAGCTTGTCCTCCAGGTGATGCACAGGGTGCACCAGCTTGTGCTTTGCCATAGACTTCACCTTCCTGTGGTGCCGGAGGTGGGCCTCGCAGAAGGAGCCAGGGCAACTAAGGCAGGACTTGAGTGCTTTCATCTTTCTCCCAATGCAGGCATCACATGAGACATCTCCAGGCTTGGCAAACTCGCCCCCATCCTCATCCCTTTGTAGGGTCCCTGGAGAACCACTCAGGGCAGCTGTGGCCCTTCCATCAGTGCTGCATGCAGCTGGGGCCACCGACAGGCCCTGGAACTGCTCAGCTATTTCAGCCAGCACACGATTCACGCACAGCTCTGGCTTTTTGGAGAAGGTCTTCTTGCACATTGGGCAGACCACCTTCTTGCTGTGGTTCCAGTAGCCCTGCAGACAGGCCTTGCAGAAGCTGTGGCCACAAGGGGTGGATACTGGCTCCACAAAGACCTCCAAGCAGATGGAGCACGAGAACTGGTCCTCAGAGAGGGTGCGGCCTCCAGAACCCGGGCCTGAGAGAGAGAGAGAGAGAGAGAGAGAGAGAGAGAGAGGCCCAGTCCACTGCCTTATCACTGACCCATCAAAAAAGACTTTCACTTTCATTAATTAAATGCAGGATACAGGAAATACACCGGCTAATTATATGATATATCTGAAATGCAGTTTTCCTACACTGACCCAAAATCCCAGTTTAAATTTCTGTATCTGTGAGAAGTGTATCTCCCACCTGAGCCACAAACACCCTCTTAAACCAGCCACAGTTTTCAGAGCTGAATCTAGATGCTTCTTGACATGTTAGTGGTGCTTAAATGAAGTTATGGATGAACAACTATTCTTCTAATTGTTGAAGAAAGATGACGAAAACAGAATGGAGCATGAATTGGTGGGTCAACACCATAGCAATCACACAATGTACCATAGCTGTATTCCTGCAACACCATAGCAACCATCAAGCAACCACATATTCATAGCAACCACCTTGGTTAACATAGCACCCACCCAACAATACCATAGGAACCACATTGGATACCATAGCAATGACCTATCAACTATTTATCAACACCATAGTAACCATTTAGCAACACCATAGAAACTGTAAGGATTATCATGGCCACCGCCAAGCAACACCTTGGCAACTACTTAGCAAGACCATATCAATCACCTACTATACCGGAGCAACCACATAGCAACAGCCTACGTTTCAGTTTTGCCTTCAGGAAATGACTTTTCTAGTTACATAATAAGAATTCAGGAAGCAAACTCAACACCACTGCTCACGTTCAAAATGGCTCTAAAAACACACCATCTCCTTTTATTACATTCTGAGATGATCCAACCGACTAAAGTACCAGAAGAACATTATTGATATGAAACTTGGACAGACTGGTTGCTGTCACACAATGACTGATCGGTCACATGCTATGCATCATTTTCCATCATTTTCCATCAGGTCATTTCAGGAATGCTGCAGTACAAGACCGACTTTAACAATGCAACTCTGTCCTTCAGGGATTATGAACTTCTCCTTTAGAACCGTGAGAAAGAATTGAATAAACGCGGAATAAAATAAGAAGCTGGAACTGTGTCTGATGTAAATGATAAAATAAATGTAAAAGATTTTATTTCATGACATTTCTGTAGTATTTGTATTGGTCCATTCATTACGAATCACCTGCCACATTTACATTATGTCACAAAGTGAAAAACATCCAAAATGGGTTTAGAAGGTTAATGGTTATGACTTACTCTGCATGGTGATTGTGGTTCTGTGCTCTGTATGTTTCTCAAGCTCCTCCGTCCAAATGTTTGCCTTGAATGGGTTACAGAGTTTAAACCTGTTCCTCCTCTTTCCCTTTGCTCTGATAGGCAAACACTCAAACACAAACCCTCTTAGAACCACCCCTCTCTGGGTGTGGTGAAGTTGTATGTATGAGCAGATTGGGTTCGGTGTGTGAAAACAAAAAACCCAAAACGAACTGGTTCTCCAGTTACTGCAACACATGTTTAAACACTGCTATCTAAAGGAAATAGCCTTGTAGAAAATGATTAGCTGTGTGTGTGTGTGTGTGTGTGTGTGTGTGTGTGTGTGTGTGTGTGTGTGTGTGTTGATCATTTCAAAAACCTCCACCCAGGAGAATTCGAACAAACTAAAACATGTGTTGATGTGAAAGCATGTGAGGCCAAAACCTTTCCTCTCTTTTTTTTTTATCTCTACACTCTTCTTTCAGAGTGAAGTGTACATTGTTATCCTGCCACACGTTCTGTTGATGTGTGGTATATTTGCATATGCATAACTATTTTCATAAAAATGGAAGGAGTGAAAAGTGTGTGATCAGTGGTGTCAGTTATATTGTGTACACTGTCACGAACATCACTGGAAAAATAATAAAAACATTACAGAACATCACACTGTAAAGCAGCCAGTGATGAAGCACAAAGTCTGTGTTTCTAATAAAGTGGCCAGTGAGTGGAACCACAGGTAGGTGTTTCTAATAAAGTGGCCACTGTGTGAAACCACAGGGAGGTGTTTCTAATAAAGTGGCCGGTGAGTGAAACCACAGGTAGGTGTTTCTAATAAAGTGGCCAGTGATTGAAACCACAGGTAGGTGTTTCTAATAAAGTGGCCAGTGAGTGAAACCACAAGGTAGGTGTTTCTAATAAAGTGGCCAGTGAGTGAAACTACAGGTATGTGTTTCTAATAAAGTGGCCAGTATGTGGAACCACAAGGTAGGTGTTTCTAGTAAAGTGGCCAGTGTGTGGAACCACAAGGTAGGTGTTTCTAATAAAGTGGCCAGTGTGTGAAACTACAGGTATGTGTTTCTAATAAAGTGACCAGTATGTGGAACCACAAGGTAGGTGTTTCTAGTAAAGTGGCCAGTGTATGGAACCACAAGGTATGTGTTTCTAATAAAGTGGCCAGTGTGTGAAACCACAGGTAGGTGTTTCTAATAAAGTGGCCAGTGAGTGAAACCACAAGGTAGGTGTTTCTATTAAAGTGGCCAGTGAGTGGAACCACAAGGTAGGTGTTTCTAATTAAGCAGCCAGTGAGTAGAACCACAGGTAGGTGTTTGTAATTAAGAGGCCAGTGAGTGGAACCACAGGTAGGTGTTTCTAATAAAGTGGCCGGTGAGTGGAACCACAGGTAGGTGTTTCTAATAAAGTGGCCATTGATTGGAACCACAAGGTATGTGTTTCTAATAAAGTGGCCAGTTAGTGGAACCGCAAGGTATGTGTTTCTAATAAAGTGGCCAGTGAGTGAAACCACAGGTAGTTGTTTCTAATAAAGTGGCCGGTGAGTGGAACCACAGGTAGGTGTTTCTAATAAAGTGGCCAGTGAGTGGAACCACAAGGTATGTGTTTCTAATAAAGTGGCCGGTTAGTGGAACCACAAGGTAGGTGTTTCAAATAAAGTGGCCAGTGTGTGGAACCACTGGGAGGTGTTTCTAATAAAGTGGCCAGTGAGTGGAACCACAGGTAGGTGTTTCTAATAAAGTGGCCAGTGTGTGGAACCACAGGTAGGTGTTTCTAATAAAGTGACCAGTGAGTGAAACCACAAATAGGTGTTTCTAATAAAGTGGCCGGTGAGTGGAACCACAGGTAGGTGTTTCTAATAAACTGGCCAGTGAGTGAAACCACAAGGTAGGTGTTTCTATTAAAGTGGCCAGTGAATGGAACCACAGGTAGGTGTTTCTACTAAAGTGGCCAGTGAGTGAAACCACAAGGTAGGTGTTTCTAATAAAGTGGCCAGTGAATAGAAGACTGTTGGGTTAGAGAGTGAAAGAAGAGTGTAAAGAATGTGTAAATACTGAATTCTCAATCGGCCCAAACCCTGTAAGTGAGGTCATCACAACAGCAAAGCAGCAGTCTTACATGTTTTCATCCACTCAGGGGCAGACGTGAGTCGGTGCTGCTGCAGCAACAGCAGTGCCGCAATCCTGTAACTGATACTCTCTGCACAGAGGCTCTTCCTAACTGTCAGTCAGCAGCTCTGTGTTGGGGGGAACAAAGCATGTTATTTGAAAGAGTGATAATGTGTACGGCAGTCTCTCGGAGCTGCTTGCCTTTGTGCACGGTTCTAATATGCCTTTTCCTGCAGGAACCCTGATTATATAAACAGCAGGAGTGAATGGCAGGTGGTCCATTAGACAGAACCTCAGTTCTAATGTTTTTTACAGCAGTGAGTGGATGGGGTTGGATGGTGGATCTGGTCCACTGACAGCTTGTCCATGTCAAAGATCAGCCTATAACTGGAGGTTGCAGACAAATGGAGGGATTACCTCCCAGTAATCTCACAGCTTGGGTGAAAACAAAAGGCCCAGAACATGAACCGATATTAAAATAACCATACATCTGCCTGTGTCTTCGAATGCTGCACCGCTGACGTCACTGGTGATCTTCTGGTGGACAGATCTGTTCAGACTGAATATCAAACTGTTCTTTGTGGTGGTCTGGGCTTTGAGTTTTTTTTTTTTTCGTCGCCTCTTTTAATGTCATGTCTTTTAATGTTCAGAGCATCTCAATTTATTCATCCCCACTCATCCCTCTCTCCTTCCTGCACTCTTTGCTTTACCTAGCCTCTCTCAATGTTCTGTACCTCAATCACTGTGTTCTCTCTCTCTGGTTTATTATTAGAACACAACCCTCCTCCTCTTCTCCCTTTCATTCTCTCTCTCTCTCTCTCTCTCTCTCTCCATTTCTCACTTTCATTCTCTCTCTCTCTCTCTCTCTCTCTCTCTCATTCTCTCTCACTCACTCCCTCCACCCCCGCATAACAGCACTTTGCACTGCTGCTACAAGCACAGACAGAAACACACACACACACACACACACACACACACACACACACACACACACACACACACACACAAAAGGTGTTCTCTTTCAGCCGCTTGGTTTTGAGCACGGCACTTACATCATCAGTTTGGGATATTCCTAATTCATGAAACTCCTTTACAGTTACAGGGATTTTACGCCTATGATTGGATGATCCAGACAAGCGCCACCCCATTACATCATGCTCAGTAAAAATGTAAAGATTTGGAATCATTCACAATGTAAAACCTGGGTATGAATCTAAACACCAGTGTGAAACTGACTGTGGCTTATCTGTTCTTCATCCCTTTTCCAGTACCATTATTTCAGGAGTAAGGGTAGTAAAAATGTTTCTTAGAAGTAAAGCCATTAATGCACCATTTGGGGATTGTTCTTCATGGGGGCTGACACATTTGAGATGTGGGCCAATGCTCGTATCTGATGTTTCTCATGTTCAATGCTGATACATGTTCCCACAGTAACATTATAGGCCACTGTAATCACTGTCACATTGTATCTCCAAAATGTCAGCTCTATAAGAGAAGGAAACCCTGAGATCTTAAATGTTGTTTCCTAGGCTTCATATCTCAGGATCAGAGTAACCCACAGCCATGACACACACATCCTATTAAACAAACTACTTACCTTATTTAAACATGGGAAGCTGATTTGTTGATGGCGGTTGAGGGAACATTTAATTGTTTCAAAATGAATGAAATCCCAGGAGCCTTGCAGTGCATGTTTACTGCTCTGTCCATGTGTACATGCTCGACCTGCATGCAGACTCTGACTAATCAGTGAGAGTGGGCAGGGAATATGGGGTTATAGGTTAAAACAAGAAGGGAGGAGTTGTTTGCTCTCTTTCTTTGCTCACATAATCTTCAAATTTTCAAAATAAAAGTCCTGAGAAGGGATAATACCAATACATACATAAATAACAAAAATAATAATAAATAATAAATAATAAATTGCATGTTTTATTTGAAGTTGTTTTATTTGAACTACTGTCAAGTATATAACAAAATTCTGCTGATTGATTTCTGAGATTTAGTTATTATAAGCGAAACAAAATGTAGGTGCACGTAAGTTCTTGAACAAAACATAGTCAAATTCATAAAAATATTTAAATTCTCAGATAAAAAGAAAATGTGTATCTGTACAAAAATAAAAACTTTTGGTGAATTGTTTTAGTCAAATGTCAAACTGTGAAAACATCCCACAAAATGAACCTAGGGCACTAAAGGTTAAGAAGCAAGATGCAATTTTTAAAAGCCAGTGCCCATTTATTTCTGTAGGAACGCTAATAAAAATAAAAATAAAAATAAAAATAAAAATAAAAATAAAAATAAAAATAAAAATAAAAATATGCACAGACATCAGGAAATGATCATCTAATTATAAGTCACTCCTGAAGCAGAGACAGCATCAGAAGCTGTTGCTTAGGGCTTCAATGTCAATTTTGTATTTCATTTGGAAATCAAGAGTCCTAGAGTCTGGAGGATGAGTGAAGAGGCACAGAACCCTGGGACGTCTGTGAAGTTTAGACAGTGATGGTTAGGGTGCCAGGTCACCTGCTGATGTTGGTCCACTGTGTTTTATTACATCCAGAGACAACAGAGCTTCTACCAAGAGATTTTAAAGCACTTCAACCTGGGCTTCAGTAACATCTCACACACCACAAGTTGATTGTCTTCATGCCATGCGGCACTAACACACTAATTTGTCACACACACACACACACACACACACACACACACACACACACACACACACACACACACACACACACACATATATATATATAAAATGCAACACCAGTAATAGTAATAAGTAACACATCTATGTCTAAGATTTTGAGAATCCAGAGTGAATGTTTTGTGACATTTTTTTAAACATCTTTTACTGATGACTAACCGATTGATGACTTTTGTATGTTGTTACATCCCAGCGGTATGGCTCTTCATCTAAGGGGTTTGCAGGGACAATAACTTGTGTGTAGCCGGAATAAGAATACTGGGTGCAGCAGAGAGACAAACCTTTATTCCACATATACACCCCTACAGTGACAATACAGAGATAATATATACAGTACACATATTTACAACAAGTGGTGTGATGACAAACCTGAAGAGGGAGAATGAGGACAGTACCAAAGTAAAGAAATTAACAAGAATGTGTGCACAATGTATGTACAAACACCTACTACCTGTTCTGCCCTCCTAGGAGAGAAAGTCAAACCACACACACCAAACAAGCCAAAAGTGCCTAAAAAAACAGGTTTTTCTTGCAAGTTCCTGCACCTATAAGGGGAGAAAGGGAAGAACAAAAACAAGGAGAGAAATTCCAAAATAAAACAGAACACAGAGGTTCAGACAGTGAACCCATCCTGCACATGTTCAGCCTGTTTATATGTCCACCAAACATGCAAAATCTCAAATTTTACTTGAATTATATCTATATCTAAATTTGGATGGTGTCCATTTGGCACCAAATTGGTAAAACCTATTATTAAAATTGTAGTTTGTTGTTACTACCATAACTCCTGCTCTGCTTCTTCAGGCCTTGGTGCAGTTTGCCTTGAGGAAGGTTTTCTAGTTCTTCCACAGGTCGTTTCTCAACTTTTCAGCCCAGACATTCATTTTGTTTTTCCTTCAGCTGTATGTCAGATGACTCTCCATTAGCCAATGTGGCTGACACCCTGCAAGCAGGCCACAATAGCTCACTGCCCTCTGTTTCCCCTTTAACAATGGTTTCCTTGTAGATTAGCCTGGATTTCCAGAGGCCTGAGTTGCTTGATTGAATTTTGACTACTAGATTAGATCAAATCTCTGGAATAGGCAATGCCACAGAGGTTAATCCGGTCTGGAAGCAAAAATCCAGTCAGAGAGCTTTTAAAAATCTGGCCACAGGCAACGGTCTCACGGACCTATGATGGCATGATTTCGAGAAATATATTTCAATCACTACCCAACATGTACCCAAATTGTTCAGCTGCATTCAACATATACATGATCAGCCACTCCAAACTCACTTGAGACTGATCCTTTGAGGAGCCTTTCTGCTCAGTTGTCTTCCCCTCACATCTGTGTGAAAGCTCTGGGAGGTTTTCCACCTCAAAGTTCCTACACAGCCAAGACCACGTAATTGTCAGATACTGTGTAAATCTAGTGCAGTGAACCATGGGGCCACCTACAGAGGAGAAGTCCTCCTGTCTGAAATATTAAGTCCAGACATTTCACTTTAGATTTCAGGAATTGGAACCTGTTAGTTATTTCCCTGAAACAACAGTTGGTCCCTGATAGTCACACCCAAGAACATTAGAACACATAACCTTTATTTCTTTATCTTTAGTAGAAAAAAGCAAAGTATATCTTTAATCCCTTCATCCTAAGATTTGGTTTTCAGCTTTTAAACAATGTTCTATAGTATATAGCAGTGATTCTTAGCACTTGCTTGGTAATGAGCAAATTAGTTGGGTCAGGTGTGTTGGGAGCAGGGAAAGCTCTACAATATAGAGGGTAGGGGTGTCTCCAGCACCTCTAGAAACACTAGTATATTGCACTTAAAATGGTTCTTTGACTCCTGGCAATACCTGAATCCAGTTGGGTGCTGTATAGAAGTATTTCTAAAGTCACTCATATATTGTGTACACAATGTATTTCCTTCCTTTAATAAAATCCTAGTAAGCTGGGGTTCACAAACTTTAGATAAAAAACTTAATGGGCAACTTCTTAATATTAATGCTTTTCTGTCACTGCAAACAATTTATTATGCAGTGATAACAATGATAAACTTGATGGTGGTTGCATCCCCTGTCCAACATTCTGTGAAAAATAGAGAATAAAACAGCGGGAACAGATTTGTATCACACACATACCTCACACCACAATCCCCCTTATATCTCAGTCCTCCCACACATGGTCCAGACTTTTCACACAAATCTCTCTTTTTTGACGCTCAAGCAGATTTTGTTATGGAACCCCGAGTCCAAATAGGATTGGTTTCCAGCACACATCTCACATTTCATTCCTTATAAGCACATGCCAGATGGTCCAGTTTCACTGCCACTGCAGCTCCGTGTAGGATCAACTCCAGTATTTACTCTGTACACAGATGACTGATGGAGATCATATCCAATTCTCCAATAAGCTGATGGCATATTTAACAGTCAAATACAATGACTGTGTAGAACATCAGCTATGTTTTTCTAAACAAATAATCAAGTAAGAAAGACATTTTGATGTCAAATTTCAAACATTTAGTATAAAAGTGATGGATAAGTAGTTTGGCAGGTGGGTTGGATAAGTACATAGGTAGGAAATAAGGTAGGTAGATAGTTTGGAAGGTAGATAGGAAGGTAGCTAAGAAACATGGTAGGTAGGGGGTGGTGACAAGGTAGGTAAATCGGAAGGTAGGTTGGTATGTAACAATGTATGTAGGTAGGTAGGTATCAAGGTGGGTACATAGGAAGGTAGGTATGTAGGTAGGTAGCAAGGTGGGTAGGTAGGAAAGCAGGTACATATGTAGTGTGGTATGTAGGAAGGAATGTAGGTAGATAGGATTTTAGGTGGGTAGGTACTTTGGTAGGTAGACTGGTATGTAGGAAGGTAGGTAGTATGTAAGTAGGTAAGCCATTCTCACAAATGCTGAGGTCAACTCTGCATTAGCAGTCAATTTAGCATTAAACCTACATACCACAACCACCAGCAGAGAAAGTGGCATCTTGCTCTTATAACCTTCAACATTGAGGGCAGGGAAGTATTAAGGAAGGTAGGTATGTTGTAGGTAGGTAGGTAGGAAGGTAGGTGTGTAGGTTGCTTATTTGGTTTGTTGGTTGGTAGGTAGGTACATAGGTTGGTGGGTGGATAGGTAATTTGGTATGTAGGTAGAAATGTAGGTAGATACCATTGTATGTAGGTAGGTAGATAGGATGGTAGGTAGGTAGGTGGGTGGGTACATAAGAAGCTAGGTAGGTAAGTAGGTAACAAGGTAGGTGAGTAGTTTGATATGTCATGGCATGTAGGGAGGTGTGTGCAAAAAGTAATAAACATTGTATTGAAAGTTCTGAAAATGTGTGACATGATAATGTTTTGCATTGTTATTGTAATGTTTCTTATCATGTTTTTTACACATTCCCCAAAGATTTCGTGCAAACACCTGAAGTAAATATCCCAATGCTAAACATACAATAAATAAAACATTCAATGTTTTAAATATACTTAACAACTTGTTTTATTAAATGAATAAATAAAGCCAAAATGAAAAGGTTGTACTAACCAAAAATGTCTAGCTAAGTAGGGAAACAGATAGATAAGTTGGTAGATAACTAAATAGATAGGTAGGTACTAAATATGTAGGTAGACGGGTAGAGAGCTAGGCAGGCAGACACTTGTTCTTCAATATTATCACTTAAAAACCCTATAAAGCATTCTTAATCTATGCTCTACAAGCCTTATTATTCATATTTGAACCCCATGGTATTTAGTGCATTTTCTGATAAATGTTCATCTCTGTCCACTACTTCTAGACCCTCCGTAGGCTATCCACTGGGCCCAGAGATAATGAGCAAGTTCAACGAGTGTAAGAAATGATTCCTGGATCTCACTGTACCCGAAAGCCCAGGAACAAGCATAGATGTTTGTCACAGTAACATCATGGACATGGTCAGTGAACTGGCCAGTCTAAAAGCAGCACAAATAACTGGATACCACTGGTTTAAAAAGTAATCTGGATTTTAAAACGCTTAGGTGGCTGATAGTGAGTGTCCTGGATGACATCTGAACAAACCTGGCTTGATATTTAGCTGCTGAATCACACATATCGTATCAGGGGAAACTCTGTGACCCTTTAAGCCTTCCGGACTGCAGATTTGGCCCCCCACTTTAGAGCCCACACTGTGCAACACAGAATCCCCTAAATGCAATTTTCAGCATGAGCAGTAAACGTCATTGGAGCAGAGAGGACTGCAGCTCTTGTGCTGCCCGTACAGCCCGCCACAACAGCTCAGTGTTATGCTTTTAACAGTCAAGAGCACTTCACGTTCTGCTCTCTGTTTGCTCACTGCTTTATTCATTTTATTTAGAACACAGTCTTCACCAGTGGTGCTTAACACTACTCTCAGAGTTCAATATGCATGATGACTGGATCTCAGTAAGATGTCATCCTGGTAGTCCATTACAAAACCCACTCTTGGATAGATTTTCTTTCTAAGTGCATCAGGTGTATCTTTTTGGTCTGCATTAAATGTAAATGCTATAAATATAATGTAAACCAATAATGGTTCATTATACATCAAACCTACACATTCCAATATCTAAGTCCACCTATGCCGTGTGGAAATGTACCAAAAAAGTACTTTTACAAATACAAATTTATTTGTATAGCACTTTTTTATAACAGATGTCACAAAGCAGCATTAGTACCCCAGTGAGCAAGCCAAAAAGTGACAATGGCAAAGAAAAGCTCCCTCAGAGCTGGAGGAAGAAAGGGAGGAACCAGGCATATGAAGGGGGACCCATCCTCCTCTGGTCAAACTACTCATACATTATAGATAAGGGCAAACCAGACCACCACATTTCGGCTGTAATGCTCAATTGTACAATGAGGTTTGAGATTGTAATGAGGTTTGTTTGCTGGTGGTCATAAGAGTAATAGTAGCAGATAATTAGGGTCCATGTAAATTTCTACATAGTCTGCAATGGCAGGTGAGCAATTAGTCCAGGGCAAGGTGGGAAACTAGTCCATGTCCAGTAGCCGGAATGTCTCTCAAGGATCTTGTGTTGCCTTATGTAACAAAAACTGTTCTGGCCCTGCTCTAATTGGCTGCCCTGCACTGTACATGTCTAAACAGCTGTCCACCCTGAAACACATATTAAATATCACTACATTGAAGAACAAACTCAATGTATTGAACTAAAATGTATTATCTTATGTTCTTGGCAAAGTTTATCAAATTTGTATTATTTCAACCAAAATCAAACCACCTTCATTTTATGTCTATTGTATTGTTATACAATTGTTGTATTGTTATTAGTTATTATTGTTGCCATTTGACCAGCACTCTGCACAACAATATACAGGGTTAAATGTTGGAGAATCAGCAGTTCTACATTAATTACAACATTTTGAAACCTTTATAAGTTGCAAAAACTTTTAACTTAAAGGTGAATGTGATGCAACATCATTTTCGGGGATTTACATTTACACTTGGCAGACGTCCTTATCCAGAGCAGTGCTTTGCTGTTCACTCTGAAAATATGCTTAGCTAGATCACAGAGGTTAGGATCCAGAGATACCTCAAGCTAAGATGCTGCCAAAAACAGATGTCAGAATGGAGACATTGATTCCCAGTGTTCAACATATTACACGTTATATGTTAGAGTTAAATGCTCTTGAAAGAGATGATCTTCATTCAAGTGGCTCAGCTGTTTGGACACCCAGGGGATATTTGTTCCACCACTTTGGTGTCAGGACAGAAAAGAGTCTGGATGCTGGTCTTCGAGGGATGATGGGTCAAGCCAAGCTGGTTTTGACCATTGCCATCAAGTACAGAGGGGCTGGTCCATTTTTGGCTTTATAGGCCAACAGCGAAATTTTGAATTTGATGTTCAGCTACGAATGTAGCTGAGGATTTACATGGCTGATCTTAGGAACATAGCCAGAGAGGAGTGGAAGTAGTCAAGACTTGAAATGACATGAGTCTGAACGAGGACCTGACCTCTCTAGAGAGAAAAGGTTGCATTATGCCAAGTTGTGCATGCTGAAAACAACAAGCAGAATGTGTTGACGAGGAGATTCAACTGTAAACTGAAATGACAACTTTTAATTCTCATCAGAACTGTGTGTTTAACACAGCTCAGGGTTGAAAACAGTACTTTCAATGCTGACAATCTCAGCTCTCAGACAAAAAATTATTGACCTTTCAGGGGGAGAGACTTTCACACCCAAAAATACTGAACTGAAGACAAATTTCCATTTACACACAGATTCAGAATCATATAATATCTGATATATCTTCATGAATTGTTAGTAGCATTTGGTTAAGTAATGCACAAATAACCACAGAGATGGTGTTGCGCAGATCTACAAGTCAAGGCATAACCAGACAGCTGATTGGCTTTTTGATGAAGAGCAGGATTTTATCTGTAAGCAGCAAGCTGATTGGTTCTTTTTGTTAAAGGACAGGACTTTTTCCTCCAAATTCCCTGGAAAACTACAGCATGTGGCTAAGGCAGCATTTAAAAGGTTCTATCCAATCTATTTACTGAATGCCAACATAGAGAGTACCATGACTTTTCACACTATGAGGCACATCTTCAATTTTATGTAAAAGCAGCATCAGTGCAGAAAAAAAAATCATGTTCAGTTGCTAAATTAGCATTGTTGAGAGTTTTCCTTCACAACATTATCAACAAAACCAACAACTACCTTTTCCAGGCAGTTTTCTAAAAAAATAAATGATACATGTCACTGAATCTCTGCTTACTTTGTTGTTTTAATATATTATTCTCTGAACCAATTGTGTTTATTCTACTTCAGAAGTGGAGCTGCCTCCAGAACCACATGGAGTAGTAATTTTGCAAACAAGCACTGCAATCAAAAACGGTGCCATTTTCTGAACTCAGGCCTTGCTGTCCTTGTGGGTTTAGTAAGTTAAGCCTGCAGTCCATTACTGTCCCTCAGCATGAAACGTCCCTCCACTTTTTCCACTTTTAATGGGAACACACAGTTCCTGTGCAACCTCTGTTCGTCTGACGCATCCTGTTTACAGGTTCCATTGTCCCCTTGCATCCCAGGGTGACGCTGTGGGTCCATTTCCATTCCCAGCTCTCCCTTTCCCCTCGATTATGTGTAGAGAGCCTTTAGAGGTGGCGTGTGGATGGTGAGCCGTGGCCTCTGGAGACCAGTCATCCTAATGAACCTTCAGTCACAGCTCATCAGCCCAGCCACTGAATGGAGTGAGGCTCAGGAGAGGAGAGAAAGACAGCAGCTCAAATCCTCCAGGAATTAACTCACACTTGCTGTTTAGCAGCTGATCTAGAAACAGCTTGTCTTTCCTTGGTTCTAGCCTTAATTATTTAGCTGCAGGAAGGAGCACGACTGGTTTGAGATCATTAGTGGAGTTGCGCTTTGTGCTGGAACCCCTGGGCAAACACATATGACGCAAAAGAATCAGCAACCCATGGAGGAAATGATACCAAACGATGTATTAATAAAGTCAACTCTCTAGACAAAGCCCCTTAAGAGTTGCAGCTACTACACTGATGTGGTTAAAACTAGAGCTCGAAATAAATGCTTGAACTACTACCCTATCATGCAGTTGCTCTCCTAATCACAGATGGCCATGGCATCAGCAGGAGTTGAAACTGCAACCTCCCAAAGACAGAGCCAATGCTTAGACACCTATACCACTCACCAACTCACAAACTCACAAAGCTATTTTTAATTGTTTGGCCAAAAATATTTTCATTTTGCAGTAATGCATGACTTTGGACATACAATCAAACAGAAAATTCATCATTACTAATACATCAAATATTGGTTTAAACCCTTAAACCCCTGATTGCTGATTACTGTTTGAATTTTGGTTGTGGTTCTAGAAAATTTGTAAACCCTTTAGAATTTTGTGATGATGATGAGAACCAAGTCAAAGAAATTAGGAAAATGATCCAATATTACATATCTGTGAGTGGCAAAACCTTTAGCGGATCTTATTTTTTTATTTATTTATTTATTTTTTAATTTTTGTCTTTTAAATATTTTGCCCCTACTAATTTAGACGTGCCAATTACCCATCCCCCTAAGTAGCCTCCCACATTACATGCCCTGCTCTCGACGCTAGGGGGGAAGAGATCATCCACGTTTCCTCCGAGTCATGTGACAAAAGCCTACCATATCTACCGCCATTTATATTGTTGCCAGGCAGCCATCGCTCTTAGAGGATCTGCAGTTCTGACGCAATGGACGGCAGACGCCTGCGTCGACCAGCAGTTGTGAGATGTGGGAAGACCGCCACCTACTCACCCCCCAAAGGAGAGCAAACCAATGTCTCTCCCTCTGGACCCCGGCTGCCAATGGTGAGCAGCATGAACCTGGATTCGAACCAGCGACCCCAGGATCATTAGCCCGCTATGCCACTCAGGGCCTAGCAGATCATTTTAAGGTAAAATTTTGAATTTTCAATCAGATCTATCAAAGTCTGAGTTTAAAAACCTGTTTGTGGAAGTATATTATGGCATTAACAAATTAGATTAGTGACAAAAACATGTCAAGGAGTTTGGATACCACCAATCCACAGTTTCCACAGATTGTGAATAAATGGAGGAAATTCATAACCATTATTACCTTTCCCAGGAGGACCAAAATCCTAGCAGATATTTTTGCATTAAATGTGAAGCGTAATGTTTATAAAAGGAAAACTGCCTTCCAACATATAAACCTTATTCCATCTGTGAAACATGGTGTTGGTAGTACTTCTGGGCCAGGACAACCTGCCATCATTGACAGAACAATGAATTCTAAATTCATAAACCAGTTCCTAAAGAAAATGTCAGGTCATCTGCCTTTCAGAAGAATCTCAAAACCAACATGGACCATAGAGCAAGATAATGATTCTAAGCACACACTGATTTACCAAAGAATCATTAAAGAAGTATAATGTTAGAAATATTGTGAAAAGACCTGAAACAATGATTGCATGTTGAGGTGAGGTTCTTTTTTTTTTTATTATTTAGGTGGGGTTGAGGTTGGGTCTGGGTCCAGAGGTACCGCCCTCAAATTAGTTTTTGCTTTGCATGTCTGATGTAGTGAGTTTTTTTTTTTGTTTTTTTTTAGAAAAAAATCACACAAGCTCTGAATTTTCTTAAGCAATCTGCAGCACATTTTAATTGTGTGGATTTAATTGAAAGCAACACAGCAGGAATGTTTGAGTGCACTCTGTCTGGATTACAGTCCAAAAGGTCTAACACAAAACAGGATCTGCAACACTGAAACAAAGTATGATCTCTCACAAGCATTTCTGCGTTCCCTCTCAAGGTAACATGGACAAAAACATGGTTAGCATGTCCCAATCTAGAGCAGTTTCCTTTTTCCCTTCCCACAAGGTGTGGAGTTATGACATAGGTAGCTTCCAATTCCACACGGAGTCCAAAGAGGACAGGTATGGCATTAACGATACTCCCTTGATCCAATCAGATCTTCAGCAACATGGTGGGAAGCATGGAATGGATACTGTCCCTTGATTTGGCTCACATCAATAAACAGGTAATAAACTACAGACAGGTAGTGATGTAACTCAGTCGGTTCACCTGAAGTTCTGTGGGGACTAGTTAATGCATGGGTCTTGGTGGTTCTTCCTGATTTCTGTAAGATCCCTGAAGAGGGCCTTGAGGTCAGGCTGTGTCTCTGGCACCTTACTGGTGATGCTTTTTCCACCATCCGCCGTGTCAGCATCGTGCTATTGCTTAAATTTCTGACAGACCTCATGGGAATACTTGAACCACTCTTTCCTCCACTCTCTTCCCCTCTTTTCTAGCCTTGACACTGATCTGAACTATTTTGGGACATAAAAGCAACATGGCGATAATCCCAGCAAGCTAAATGCATTGTACAGTTCCATTTGCACTAAGCCACACTGCTTTAATGCCTCAAGTTAGCAGAGTCATCTGGATTAGTGATTGGGAAAGGAAGAAAAGGAAGCTTTGGAAAGTTTTATGGTGAGGGTGATTTTAACTGCACATTTGAGGGGAGGATCATTAGCAAGTATCATATATATATATATATATATATATATATAAGAGGGCCCTGACATAGCATATATGTGGTTTACAGTGTATACAGTGCTGTGCTACCAGTTCAGATATACAGTACTTTGAAATATGTTGACTTATACATGTTAGTCCTGTAATTTCAGATGAATTGCAAAGAGATCAGTGCAGACCAAAGCCTCAGTGCTCATTTCATATAATTCTAAAAACAGGCTTGCAAATCCAAGCGTAGCTGGCATGCCATGTATGAGAGATCCAGGATTGAGATGCCTGGAGGCGAAGTGAAAAGAGGTCATGCTTAAAATGGGCCGTAAAAGAATAACGGCGGGAGAAATGGATGAAGTCTGGTGGGTATTCAGGGAAGGAGGAATTTAGCGAGAGAGAGAGAGAGAGAGAGAGAGAAAGAGAGAGAGAGAGAGAGAGAGAGAGAGAGAGAGAGAGAGAGCATGGGCTGAATGGGCTCGGGCTGAATGAGCGACTTGCTGCCAGGAAAAGATGTTGTTCAAATAATGGAGGGAAATGGCTAAAGACTACTTTCACTACTTTTGCTCCAGGGGGAGTTGTCAAACATGATCTATTGAACTTCGTTTAACCATGACGGCCAGCTGAAGTCAGTCAACCTCTCTGGCTAAAGGGGGCCTGGTTTTCAGTGGCGTGAGGGGAAACATTCCCAAGCATTTGTGACAACAGTCACAAGATCACAGGTCGGAATCCTGCACCCCGGGGTGGAGCATGAAGTCAATGGGTACAGCTTGCTACCTTCTCCAGCCTGAGCCCTGCGTGTCTCAGGGAATGAGGGAGATATTGACGTGCTAATTGTGCCTTTGTCATTTAAATAGAAAAAGAGGTTACATTCCGATAATAGAGTATTAATTAGCTTGAGGTCCGAGTTTCCAGAGCAGGTCAGTGTGTTAAATACTTTGGAGGGGGAGGGTTGCCTAGCAGCGACAGTGAATTTTGTGCATAGGATAATAAGTGTGTGTATGAGGGGTGTAACGATACACAAATTTCACGATATGATACATTTATATAAAACAGAGGACAACAATAAATACTAATGTTTATTTTATCGGAACAAAGTCCACTTGCCAGAACAAGCATAATTAAAAGCCACTGTCACAGTAAGAGTCTGCTTGCACTCTCTCTGCTCATCACTGGAGGGTTTCTGATATGGAAATGAGGGAAGAGGACTGGATCCATATCTTGGGTTTCTAATTTCCTATTTAATGTCACATCACAATGTATAATGAAAATGAGAACATCTATGCATATGCTTTAATGCTTTTCCCTTTAAGAAACATCTTTCCAATTATCTATGAGACAGACAGTGTTAGCTACCTTAACATGTAACAGTTTAACACATAATGGGGCTCAACCTAATCTAATTACTCATGCCCTGTTCAAATGATGTAAACGACATCCAATAAACCACCTTGCCACCAAATTTTACTAGAAAGAGTTCAGTACAAAACCTGTCATTTTGACAGTAAAATTCCATGAATTCAGAAAAGATATAGAAAGCTATGAGGTGTGTGTTTGCACAAAGCAAAGATTGGAATGAAATTGTGTATTTTTGAATTTTTTGTTAAAACATACAGGGGATGGCATCAAGAATGATCATGTATTATTATGGTTTGTTTGTTTTTTAATTCAAAAAACATTCTAGCTATTTTGAATTCTGTCTCTGTTCTCAACTTAATTGTAGTCAAAATATATATTACGTCTCATTCTAAGACTTTTCAACCTATGCTTATTAGAATTAAGTAATTTTATCTGGAGAAATTTAATACTAGAGTTAGTTTAATTAAATATTTGAAATTTTCCAAAAAAAAAAAAAATCACAATAAGTAGAAGTGAATAAAATAATTGTATTTTATTCTTACTATGCTCTTTAATGAGAAGCATTATTATTTGATGAAAAAAGAATCCAATTTGACTATTCAGTGAATGTTTATAGCTCTGTTCTGGGTGGTCAGAATATTTGACATAAGAAATATAGCACAAATTCCAACTGTATTTTATCCATTATTAATTATAAAAAATAGTTTGTGTGTATCGTAACACCCATATTTTACATTCATACACATACATACATATCCAAATATATATGTGCATGTGTGTGCTTTTGAGTGGAAAGAATACCAAGAATGTGAATGTGCTTTCAAGTTTCATTACTATTATTATAAATAGCCCATGATGCATATTTTCCAGCTCATGTTGTCTGGTTTTCTTAGTCTCCACTTCTTTTCTCTCCCCACCCCCAAACATGTTTCCTGTTCTTGTATCGGGATGTAAGCTATATAGAGTTCTCAAATTAGTTCCACTGGTTTCACTTTACCATGTGATGGTGTTTGCAACCCACCCTTCTCAGCTGACCAACTGGAACTGATCAATTATTGCATTTCCTCAGCAGTAACTCGATGCAGCTCAAACTTCAACTTCCGGCAGGCTGCTGTAAGATTGCTGTGCATGCAAAAAGAAACAGTATTTTTTACAATATATGTGTGTATATATATATATATTTAAAGGGTGTACATGGGGGAGCTTCAGAGCTTCACAAGGTCACTCAGACAAGGTCTATGTAAGGCCTTTACTTCTAGCCCTCAAGAAGGGACTGACGTCTTTCATGTGATTTTCTCACTGCCTCTCTCTTTCTTGCCTTCGCAGTTCTTGTGGCGTCCCTTGTTCTCCTATCAGTTGGGTGACCGAAGACGTATCAATAATTCAGGTTGGCATAGAAACAGCACACCTAGTCAGGGTGAGGCTACAGTGACTGTCACTGGCCACCAGTCCGCCTGCTGACCTGTGACTGCATAGAGCAACCACAGGAATTACTGTGACGCTACTGGCGTAGACAGGTCCAGCAACGCGATACATGCTTTCCGCCAGGGCTCTGCGACAAAACCAAGGACAATGAACCCAAAACTTGAGCCCACGACCCGTGCTGTCATCCAAACCGAAGGCAGAGAGAAGCAGCAGAGAAAGACAAATGGAGGGGAGCAGTGAATGGAGCCTATGTGCAGAAAGGAAGTGGAGAAATATGGGCTGGAAAAATGTTAATGTGCTCTTCTGAATGGAACATGTGCTCTTTTGTATCACGTGGAGAACTGTGCTTACATCTGGGGATGTTTTCTCAAATTGACTTCCTTGACAGTGCACAGGCCACAGTCGGCCTGAAAACAAGTATTTAGAAAGCTGAGGCTTGGTTAGTGGCACTTAGAGGGGGTTGTATTTGCATTCCAGGCATGAGAACCTGGCTTTCTTCTAGTTGTAACCTTTATTCAATAGAATCAAGTAGATGTTCTAGTACTAGTTGAGTTTCAATGAGTTTTGATTAGAAATAAAACAATTCAGATCTTTAAAGCAGTAAACAGATGATTGTCCAATCAGAACTCTTTTCTCCTAGTATCTAGGTAGATATGGCTAAGCGAGCTCTCCCATTGGTTAGACCTTCATAAGCTGAACTGAAGACTCTTTAGATTGCCTACTAACGTCATTAGAAAGGGATAATGTATCAATCATGTTGAAATTGACCAATTTTGTTGAATCTTCTGGAGGTCCTAGATACACATACCACATAAGAGCTGGACTACTTTTATGTGGTACCTACTCTGGACTGACAGTATCTAACCAATGGGATTCATTCAAGTGTTAAAAATGGAAAACTACAGCTGGAGCTCTGCCGGGACTCTTTACTGAAAGAAACACAGTTGTATTGACACTGCATTGAACAAGTAAAAGTGGATTTGCATTGTAAATATATGTTCAATATGTTTCAAAACATGAAAAGTTTTTACAAGCTTCAAATGTGTGTTTAATGTCTGTTAGCTAAGCATTAACATAGTCTTAGAATTCCAAAGGGGTGCAAGGAGAAAGGAGTGTATTGTAGAAGTGGATTTTCTCCCTGATTCTTGACCAGGTTTTGACATTTATGGCCCAACCTGAGGACCTGGCTCTAACAGTTCTGATTTGTCACTGAGATAGGTACCGTTATTTGTTTAATATATTAGAACATATGCAGATATATAGGTGTCCAGACAATTATATAATATGACATTCATTTGTGATTATGAGAATTGTCTGTGATGGGTGTCACTGTTTATTTTTAAGGGTGGTTGGATTGTACAGTGGTGTGGAACATAGAGGTCATTGTAGGGGTTGAGTATTTAGTTGTGCGCTTATTTGAGGGAAAAGCAAAATGGTTGACTGAGTACTTTCATGCTAGATTATAAATTCTATTTCTTTTCTTGCTCTTTCAGCCTTTCTATCTCTCTTGCTCCCAAAATCTCTCCCTAATATACAGAGGAAATTTTGGTTGTTGTCTATGTTCTTGTTTCCTACAATAAATTCCTATTTTCATTTTCTTTCCGCTTTTTTCCTTTTTTTTCCATTAATTAATTAGTTTTGGTCATTTAATTACAGGTCTACTTCTTTTTCTTTTGAAAGCGCCTGAACTGGTTTTGGATGGCGAGAGCTGCTTTCTCCGTTTCCGGTGCCTCCAAGTCGATATCGATCTCCTCCTCTTGCTCTGGCTTCCCTGCAGTGCCAGATGACGCCTTCCCTATAATGCAATCAATTCGTCAATCAGCAACAGTTAAAACTCAGTAAGACTGAATATACAAATGAGTTTTCATTAATACCTAGAAATGAAACCAAAGCATTTTTCTAGATTTTTCTAACAAAGCAACTTCGTCAAGTCTTAACTGCATAAGGTCTTACTTTTCAGAAGACATGTGTGCAGCATGCTGTAGAATCTCAATGCTTTACAATGCAAAGTAGAGTCAAAGCAGTAAAAAGCTACCAATGACAACCATGCAAGAGTGGGATGTTAACTACTCTCAGATTTGAGTTTTGACCAAAGTGCCTTAAATATAACTTTAAAACAAACGCTGGACACTAATGAAACACATCAGGTCAGACTCATAAAACATCCCATTCTCATGTATGATTCTACATATGGTGCTCTTTCTAAAGAGATGTGTTGTTACCACAGAGTTTTATGAATCTATCATATCTAATGGTCCAGACGTCTTCTCAAGATGAAACACAGCTATAAATATACCACGATGAGTCCTATATCTAATTATAGGACCACCTAAGATTAGAAGTAAATTAGTCCAAGCTCCAACATTACAAACTCTGTCCAAATAATATATGTATTAAAATACAATGGCACTGCTTCTTGCAGTGATCACAAAACAAACAAACAAACAAACAAAAACAACGGCCCTCGTCTAGCCTTGATGACTGCCTCTCATTCAAAAGAATCAAGTAGGTGTTCTAGTACTAGTTGTGTCTCAATGGGTTATGATTGGAAACAAAATAATTCAGATCTTTAAAACATTTAACAGATGATTGTCCAATCAGAACTTTTATTTCCTGGTATCTAGGTAGATATGGCATTCCCATTGCTTAGGACTTCAGGAGCTGGACTAAAGAACCTTTAGATTGCCTACTAACATCTGTTGCTTTGTCATATTTCCATAAAATTCTTAACTCTTCCTCAACATCACCTATTCAGCTTTTTTGACATTCCCCAATGTGTTGTTAAATTTGTTAAATTGATGTGAACATTGGCATCCTTCATTACTGAGAGAAACTGTGAACTGTCCTGCACTTTCAAACCACTTGAACCAATCATGAATCTCAGATTCTTTTTGTTCAGAATTTTCGGCAGAACTAATTTAAATATCTAAGGAGAACTTAGGTCCATTCCTCCCTGCTGTCCGCATACCTGTGGTTGGGTTTCTCTTCTCCACACACTTCCCATCTTAGTCCTAAAAGCTCTCAGTTGGGGTTTAAATCGGGTAATGGTGTTGCCATGACCCCATATAAACTTCCCTCTCCATCACTGAAAGAGTGGAGGGGCATATTGTTCTGACTTACAGAAAGGGACTTTTTGTGGGTCTCCACCAAAAAAAGAGGTAGATTCTTCAAATACACCTAAAATATGAGCTAAACATGGGCGGTGTCACTTCTGTCTTGTTCTGCTGCCCTGTCAGTCCCTTCCTGTTGTTGTTGTTATTGAGCACATGGCTCTGTTTTGATTTTGGTCTTGTCTCCACCCTAGCTCTGAGCTGTCCCACCTGTGTTGTAGCCCTGCCCGTTAGTAATCATTCCCAGGTGTTTCCAGTCTGTGTGTGTTTAATTTCCTCATTTCTGTTTCTTTCTCAGTCTGTATTCCTTTGTATTAGTTTCCTTGTATTTTGTTTCTTTTGTTAACAAATGATCCTGCGTCTACATCCACCTCTATGCCTGCTCCGTCTCACATGTGACGGGTGTATGACACCCTCGACTGTGAACAGGTTTTCACGCTTATGACCCGGCCTGAAGATCTTGATCCAATAATTCAGGTATATCTGATAAGATTTGTAGGGATATTGGCATTTCAGACCATTATACTATATGAAGTCCCACAAGCTCTCAGTGGAGTTTAAATCTGGTGATTATGTTGCCATGACATCATCTAGATTTCCCACTCCATCACGGAATGAGCAGTGTGGCATTGTCTTAATGGAAGTGATATTTTGTGGCTCTCCAATAACAATTAACAGCAAGATCCACCAAACAGCATATTACATAGCATATGACACTTGTACATCTGAATGATTCCTTTTGGCTGCCACTGTATCTATGCATCAAGAAAATCTTGATCTAGAAAACTGCAGATGATAGTTTTACCTCCAAGAAAATTCTTCTATAATGAATATTAAAAACTTCACATTTTGGTTTTGTGGCTTCCCCATAGACTACGTCTACCACTGGTGATTGACAATGCAATAAATGCCAGGGGATGATAGCATCACCATAATTGCTATATGGAAAGTACACCTGGTAGTATTACACAGTGTCTCTACTTTGCATGCATTAAATATGAATATATTGATATGTCTGCACTCGTCAGCAGCCAGACGTGTAGATAAGCATCCGTCAGTACATAAAAAGAGTATATATAATTGCTGTCGTATCAAAACCTGGTAACATTCCTTATTTACTTATTTACATTTCTAACATTGGCTCAGTTAAATAAACTAAGAAGCCTTGCTAAACTGTACCTAACTGTTCTATCATTTATGATAAAAATGGCATTTAATTAATAAACTCAAAATGTTACTTTAGCACATTGTTAACATTAACAACATGATCACAAAAAATGTCCACCCCAACTTGCATTTTTCATACATATATAATGATTCACAAAGAGCTTCCATCCACATCGCCACAGCTCCCTGCCTTTCATTATTATGGAGCTTCTAAAACATTAATTTATGGATGGAAGTAAAACAAATCTTTTTACTATGGTTATGGCTATGGTCAGGGTTAGGTTAAATTGAGGTTAGATTAAGTTTAGTTTATGTTTAAGGTTAGGGTAATGGTAATTTTACATTACATTTAAGTTATTGTTAAGGTTTAGGCAAGGGTTAGGTTCAGTTTAAGTTTAGTTTGAGGTGTAGTTTCAGGTAAATAAATTAAACTGGTTGCTTTGTAACATACTTGATCAGGGTTGCACCTGTAAAATGTGCATGAGGTATCTTGGGGGTGCATAGCCAGTCTAAATTAATTATGTGTACAATGTATCTGGTGCAGTAATTTACAGTTAAGATCACCAAATACTGTTTACACTGTGCTGGTTCTGTTTCACTGCATCTTTGTGGATGCACAGGTTCAGCCAAACTGGATGGTTTTGGCTACCTGGACAAAAATGTCTGAAAATAAACAAAACATTTTATGGAAAAGTGGCTTAAACACAGTTTTACTTCACTGTAAAATAATTAAAGACTGCAAACTCTCTAAACTCTGCACTGTTTTACCTTCTGAAGCTCCTCACTGTGGCAGCTAACAATCTAATCTGTTACTCTGTTCATCTCAATCCACTGACTTGGATTGTAAGTGTAACTTTTAAAATATATAGGAAACCTTTTGTTTCAAATCGAACTTTTTCACGATGACTGAATTGATCTTTAGGATCAATTTTAGGATTATAATTTTATTTAATTTGATTTCATTTTAATATTTGTAAAGAAGCAGACAGCCCCTTCAGGTTTCTCAGTCTTACATAGGATTTTATCACAACAGCAATGATCTGATATGAAATATCTCACTGATGTCAGTTAGTACTCTTAAGCAACTGCTCTCATACTGTGAGGAAATAATAAAACTATAAGAGACCTGACAACACACAATATTATCAAAACACACACACACATAGGACACTTTCATAGCACAGGACATATCTAATAGTCTATTCAGAAAGCATTTAACAAACCCTTAATCTTCATGGACCCATCAGGACTGATTTTTACTCCAAAAACTGATATTGTTGTCATTATTCTGCACAGTTTTTCAACACGCTGTAGTTACTGAAACGGAATTCTTGGGTTTCTTACAGCCTGAGGATGTAGATGTCCATAAAGCTTAAGGGGTTAATAGCAATACTCAGCAAAGAACTAAAGGGATGAGCAGAGAGGCATGCAGGTAGATGGAGGTAGCATGCTGCAGGCAGAGAGACACGGACCTTTGTTGTCTGAGGCGGGCGTTTGGCTGCTGTCGGGGTTCCCTGTGGGTGTATGCTGGAAGAGAAACAAGTGCGAGGTCAAAAAGGAGTCTCACAGCAGCTGCTGATACAGCGTCAGCTGCAGACAGTAGACTCCTGCTACATATCACTGCAACAGCAGAATAGTAAAGCATCCCACACGGGTAGAGATCGATTTCACCTTCAAAATGAAGGGTTTCATTGACAACACAGCCTTAAAAAGGCTTAGTCACTTTAAAAGAACATCCACATGGGGGTACCTTTGAGAGAATCGATGCTGTTCCGAGAATTAAGACTTTGCAAAGATAAAACAGCTTAGAGGAACCTCAGAAACTGTGATAAAACATCTACATGTTGATTCCGATGGGGAAATTTACTACATTCGCAGAATAAAAAGCACTAAATAATTTAATATATAAAATACCAAATGATTTTTATAAAGTATAGCAGGTGGGGGTACGTTTTGAATTATGTTGCACAGAGGCAACATTGTACAACAGTATAAAGAAATTGAATAGTTAACACATATCATTGTCCAATGAAAGATATTATCTAAACAATGGTGACTTTAAAGGAGATGACAAAATGTTCTTGAATTTTAATAGTGTATGTTAAATGCGTTTTGAGTAAAATTAATTAATGGTAATTTTAGAGCATTTCTATTGGTCTGTTCATCCAGAACTATTTACACAGTGTGAAAAGCAGCTCCAGGGTTTAAAGGAGAAAACAGAAAGTGGACAAAAATGGAGATACGTGGTCTTCGTTGGACAAAGACGATATGTAAGTAATCAGTAATGGGTTTCTAGCCATTAAATGTTAATTCACAATAGACAATCATTAGCTGCTGACACTATAATTTCCACTGTTACTCAGTGTTGACTCTAGGCAACAAATATGTTTGAGCGATTTCATGTAACATGAAAATAATATACATGATCCTACACAATATATTTTATTCCAGCAGATGCCAATCATATTTGGATCAGTAAAATATTATGAAAATGCTTTTCAGAGGTACTGTATGTATGTATGTGCATTATGCAGAATCACACCTGAAAGACATTTAAAAATACCTACCAAGACAACTCCTTTATTGTCATTAAACATTTAGCATAATGTCAGGAGAAAATACCCCGAAGCAACATTGTGCAACGAGGCTTAAAAGTAGCATAAAACATAGGAACAGGATCTGACTCTCCCTGTGGTGAAGAAGACAAATATTGACCTTAAGAAGAGGCAGGCCAAAAGACAACTGAATAAAAAGTCATTTTCCAGTCACTCATATGCCGTGTGATACCAGTACAGTTTTCTGCAACTGATCCTCTATTTAATCTTCATTCTTCTTATTGCGACAAACATCTGACCACATTTTTGACATTTTTAATCATAACGAGACGAGAATTTTACACTTTCGTCAGTACAACATGCAAAACTCAGTACAAAAGCTGGGGAGACGATTATAATTCAGAAGGTCTGATATGTGTTTGGTAAATATTTTACATATTCTTTTCTTTCAATTAAACATCATCTAAATGAATTCTCTTTATAGTGGAGAATCATGGCTATTAGAGTCTGGCCTTCAGTTTAGACCATATGCAATAATGATAAGTAGCACCTCTATGACATTGTAATAGTACTTGTATTTTTGTACTTTACGTAGTGCATGGATAACAGTGGCACAGATGAACAGTTTGTGTTTTAAACATTTAAAAGATAATATACAACATAAAGACTGTTCAAAGTCTACATCTTCCAGAAGGCCTAAAAAACAGTACCACACACTGTATATCAATTAGGTTGATTCTGCTGTTGATTACTATTCATGATACTGGTTAATATTGCAAATAGTGTCTTCAGTCTAGCTCCTGAAGGACTAACCAATCTGAGAGCTCCACTAGCTATATCTAAATAAATACAAGAAGAAATATGTTTGTATCTAGAGTTCTAACTGTAACCTGGTCTGTAAGAGTATTAGTACAACACGTACCGAAATGAATTTCATCATGCATGATAATTTTATGAAATAAAAAGAACAGATGTTTCTTAATTCCCAGAAAGCACTGTTCCTTCTCTGGAGGATTATAATCCTCTGAGGGTTTTTCTCTAGTGTACAATTATAGAGACAACCCACTTGTTGTTGTGCACATCTGTCCCTTATTCTCTGGCTATTTTTTTAAATGAACCCAAATAGGCTGGATACAGTACAAACAGCCCCAAAGTGAAGCTGAGGTGTTAAAAGTGCAGCAGTGTCTGATGCACAGGCCCACATGGAATCAGCTCAAGGCTACACGGGAAGACCTTGTCAATGACCTGAAGAGAGCTGGGACCATAGTCTCACAGATTACTGTTAGGAACACACTACGCCATCATGGACTAAACCTTGCACAGTATGCAAGGTCACCCTGCTCATGCCAGCACATGTCCAGACCCGTTTGAAGTTCACCAATGACCACCGGGATGATCCAGAGGAGCCACGGGAGAAGGTCATGTGGTCAGGTGACACCAAAATAGAACTTTGTGGTATCAGCTCCCACTTGATATGTTTGGAGAAAGCTGAAGGATGAGTACAACCCCAAGAACACCATCCCAAGCATGGGGGTGGAAACTTTGGGGGTGCTTTTTTGCAAAGGGGAAAGGACAACTGCACCGCACTGAAAGCAGGACGGACAGGGCCATGTATCACAAGAATTTGGCCAACAGCCTCCTTCCCTGAGTAAAACCATTGAGGATGGGTCATGGCTGGGTCTTCCAGCATGACAATGACCTGAAACACACAGCCAGGGCAACTAAGAAGTGGCTCCGTAAGAATCATTTCAAGGTCCTGGAGTGGCCTAGCAATCTCCAGACTTGAACCCAATAGAAAATCTTTGGGAGGAGCTGAAACTCAGTGTTGCCCAGCGACAGCCCTGAAACCTCAAAGATATGGATAAGTCAGCCAAAATCCCTACTGTAAGCTTTTTACCCTGCTGTTCCCTGCTCTCATGAACTACAGGAAACATCTGACCTCTGTAATTGCAAACAAAAGATTCTGTAGCAAATATTACGTTCTGTTTTTCTATTGCATTAAAAACTTATTTCATGGACTAAAATGAATCATTTAAAAATCATACAATGTGATTTTCTGGATTTGTTTTAGATTCAGTCACAGAATACCTACCTCTCACAGTGTGCCTATGATTAAAATTACAGACATCGCCACTCTTTGTAAGTGGGAAAACTTGCAAAATCGGCAGTGTATCAAATACTTATTTTCCTGACTGTACAGTGGGGAACATAAGTATTTAGTCAGTCACCAATTGTGCAATTTCTCCCACTTAAAAAGATGAGAGAGGCCTGTAATTGACATCATAGGTAGACCTCAACTATGAGAGACAAAATGTGAAAAAAAAATTGAGAAAATCATTTTGTCTGACCCAAAAATTTATTTGATAATGGTGGAAAATAAGTATTTGGTCAATAACAAAAGTTCTAATCTCAATACTTTGTTGTATATCCTCTGGTAGCTTAATGACAGAGAGTCAACGTTTTTCTGTAAGTCTTCACAGAGTTGCTGGCACACACTGTTGCTGGTATGTTGGCCCATTCCTCCATGCAGATCTCCTCGGCAGTGATGTTTGGGGCTGTCGGCGAACAACACGGACTGCTCCCTCAAGAAGTTTCGATGGGGTTGAGATCGGGGAGACTGGCTGGGCCACTCCAGGACTTTGAAATGTTTCTTCTGAAGCCACTCCTTTGTTGCCCTGGCAGTGTGGCAGGATCATTGTCATGCTGAAAGACCAGCCATGTTTCATCTTCATTGCCCTTGCTGATGGAGGTTTGCACCCAAAATCTCACAATACATGGCCCCATTCATTCTTTCATGTACGGACCAGTCGTCCTGGTCCTTTGGAAAACAGCCCCAAAGCATGATGTTGCCACCTACGTAGCTACAGTTGGTATGGTGTTCTTTGGATGCAACTCCGCATTCACTGTCCTCCCAAACCTGACCGAGTTGTGTTTCAAACAGATTCTACTTTGGTTTCATCTGACCATATGACATTCTCCCAATACTCTTCTGGAACATCAAATGCTCTCTAGCAAACTTCAGGCGTGCCTGGATATGGACTGAAAGCCTTAAGCAAGAGGACGTCTGGCACTGCAAGATCCCTGAGTCCTAGCGTGCGTAGTGTGTTGCCTGATGGTAGCCTTTGTAACGTTGGTCCCAGCTTTCCATGGAGTCATTCCTCGTCCCCCTTGGCAGTTCTGGGATTTTTTCTCACCGTTCTTGTGATCATTTTTGACCCTGGACTGGGAGTCTTGCGTGGAGCCCCAGATCGAGGAGATTAGTAGTGGTCTTATGGGTCTTCATTTTCTAATTATTGCTCCCACAGTAGATTTCTTCACACCAAGCTGTAGCTATTTAGATTCAGTCTTCCCAGCCTGGTGCAGGTCTACAGGTCCGGTTTCTGGTGTCCTCCGACGGCTCTTTTCGTCTTCACCATAGTGGAGTTTGGGTGCGACTGTTTGAGGGTGTTAGGTGTCTTTTATACTATTACTTGACAACAGGTGCCGTTAGCCACAGGTAATGAGTGGGAAAGAAGGCCTCTTAAAAAGAAGTTACAGGTCTGTGACGGCCAAATCTTGCTTGTTTGTAGGTGACCAAATACTTATTTTCCACCATTATTTATAATGATTCTTTAAAGTCAGACAAATTATTTTCTCAATTTGTTTTCACATTTGTCTCTCTCATAGTTGGGGGTCTACCTATGTTCTCCAATTACAGGCCTCTCTCTCATCTTTTCAAGTGGAGAACACCATTTAAGTGACTGACTAAATACTTATTTTCCCCACTGTATGTCGTAGACAGCAGTTTTTCTGGTCAGTAACAGACCAGTACAGAAATGGATGAATAGCAGGATTTACAGAGTGCAGTATGAAATTGCCTAGATATAACACTGTGGAAAGGTCAGAGATCAACATTTGTGTGGGTCAGGGTACATGGATTCAGGAGTCTTGAACAGAATAGCCTCTGCTTGCATGACACAGCATCAAGAAAATGGAAAACCAAGCATTCCCAACTTTCCCCAGGAAGAAAGAAGGAAGTCTGAAAGTTTCCTCTGCTTGTCTAGTCAATGAGACATGGCGAGGAGTAGGTTGATGATTTGGTTCATCATCACAACCATTTAGCTCACATCAGTGTGCAGGCAGTCCATGATTCATGCTCATCCAACTGAATTTAGTGGTAGAAGGAGGAAATGTGATGCTGCAGCTGGATAATCACAGTCGAATGTATTATAGTTACATTTCTGCTGAGGTGCACATTAGAGAGCATGATTGGCCACGCCAGTCTCTCAATATTAGGTAGATGTCAAATGACGCGTAATGGCAGATCTCGAAAAGAGCAGTGGCTGCCTTCATGTATCAGAGCAAGCCTGTGTAGTCCTAAAGGTGCTGTATCACTTCCAGTAATAGGGGAAAATAATGGATGAAAACTGAGGATCTGATTAATTAATAAATAAAATGAAAGGTGCTACAAAACTTTTAGATGATGTAATCGAAAGACATTTTTGTTCCATAAAGGTGTAGAACAACTTGATAAATAGAACCTGTATTATTACATAAAAGTGGTCCTTCAATGACATCATTCATAGTGGGACATCGTACTTCTATGACTTCACATGCACCTTTATTATTAGAATTTTTTGGGTGAGCTTTGGTGAGTGGAGCAGTGTACTGGAACCGCTATAAATAAAGGAAACAAACAAACTCATTAGAACTTTTCTTGAGTAATCTTGGTTGCAGTCATGCGTGGGTATTCAGCTTAGCCCACGCTGAGAAAGCATGCTGTTCTAACAAATGATACCTTTCCATTTGGGCTCCAACATGAATAGAATGGGGGACGGAAGAGGGACGAGGCATTACATCTGAGTTGGAACGAAGCCATGTGGTGGAGAACATCACTGCACAGCATGATGTGGATTCGTGGTGATTTAGCGGAGTCTGAGCGCCAAAGTTTGCTGCATCTGAGTTTATCTTGTTGCCTGGCAGGAGATCATATCCCATTAACATCACATGATAAAATCCCCTGCTGATCCTACACTGAGCTAGATTAAACTGCTATGCTCTATATGTTCTACCATTTGGTGCTTTCGACATCTGAGCATTGATGAGTGAGGAGGCTCACTTTTTTAAACAAGGGGTTCTGTGGATGGCTCACTAAAGAGCCATCTCAGCACGATTCATTAAGAAACCATGAGATTGTGCAACCCTTTCCAAAGAATGCAAGGGGTCTTTGGAGTGATGTCTCAGAAGAACCGCTAAAGAACATTATCAGAGACTCCTTCTTGTAAATGGTTTCTAGTTATGAATAGGTGGGCTGTAAAAGGTAGAAAAAGCAGAACCCGTGACACAAAACCACTAAAGAACCCTTTCAAAAAAAGATTGTCTGAAACCTTTTGACACATGAAAAACCGTCTGAACCAAACGTTTTTAGAACAATTTAGAACCTTAGGAACCCTAATGTTGAAGTGTGCTCACTACACAGCTTACAGGATATTGTGAAAGCTATTGTGTCGGCCAGTGAATCTAGAGTCTGAAGTAGACTCAGGAGACCAAACCAAATGGGTGCAAAAACACCTCATTCACACACATACACACACACACTCTCAATCACACATCCATCCGGAAGACACACACACGCTTCCACTGCGCTCAAGGCTACATGAGTTCTGATGGCTGCCCAATTCCTGTGTGTTCTTGGCCCAATTTTTTCATCTCTTTTTCGTTCTCTCTCGCTCACTGCCTTTCCATGTTCTTCTCGTTCACTCCCTCTCCCTCTCAATCTTAACGCGGGCTTTCAGTTCTCTCGCTGTCTGTCTGCCTCCATCTCTTCCGATGTCTCTTTCTGTCTATGAGTGCAGCAATTACATTACAAGCGCATCTTCCCACTGTGTGTGGCCGTAGAGAAAGGGCAGCCATCACATAGAGCATATGCAGGTGTGTGTGTGTGTGTGTGTGTGTGTGTGTGTGTGTGTGTGTGTGTGTGTGTGTGTGTGATTCAAAAAGCAAGCATCTGGATATACATGTTATAATAGGAAGGCCAACAAAATGGTCCTGATGTAAATTTTAACAAAATCGACACTATTAAACTTATATGATCTCAAACACTATAAGGACAAAAATATCGGGACACATGCTCATTCAGTGTTATTAAAACTTTATCCTGCTTCAGCCGAGTTAACAGTCTCTACTGTCCATGGAAGTTGCTCTACTAGAATTTGGAGCACTGCTGTGAACATTTGATTATATTCAGTGACGAGTGTTGGTGAGGTCTGGGTGCTGGGTGGTCACCACCCCACCTCATCCCGGACTGCACAACTCATCACAAAAGTACTGGATGGAACGGCATCATTCTAGAGAACACAGTTTCACTGCTCCACTGTGGTCAGCCTTCTACCTTATGCCTGACATTAGGCATGGTGCCAGCAGGTTCCTGTTAATCTAATCTGGAGAGTCCTATTCTGTGCTTGGTACTTCTCTCGGGGACTAGACAAGCTGTATGGTGCATTTGCACGTTGATGAACTATTTAAAATAGCTGAAATCCCCACTTATGCCTTGCCTTGCGCCCAAAACTGAAGGCAATCAAACCATCTATAAGAGTCTGAACTCCACCAATCCACAGTCAGACAAATTGCGTTCAAATTGAGGAAATTCAAGGCCATACGCTTCCCAGCAGTGAATTAGACCAGCCAAAGATCAGCCAAAAACAAACAATAGGCTGTGGCTCACAAAAACATCTGAAGGTATCTTCCTAGAAAGCTAAAGAGCGTTTCGCACATTAATGTTTGTCATCAGGAGATCCCAGAACAACAGTGGTGTGCATGACAGGGTTGAATGTGGAAAGCCACTGCTCTCTAAGCGAGCAGGATCAAACCGAAACAGGTGCTTTGGTTTAAATGAGAAGCGGTACGAACACCTTATTCCGTCTGTGAAACACTGTGGTGGTTGGTTGGGGCTGGTTTACTGCAATGTCAGCACATATGTGAGCTGAATCTCAAGAGAATGTGGGTGAAGAAAGACAACGGCACACAAGTCAATCTACTAATGAATTGGTAAGAAGAATAAACGCTTTGGAAGTCAAAGTCCTGATCTTATCCAATGAAATAGAAAGAGACCACAAACAAGCATTTCATGGGAGGAAACATACAGCATAATAAGAGTTGGAAGCTGTTTTTGTACAGAGGAATGGTGTGGGAATTTTAATTGCAATGGGAGTAATACTTACTAAAATAAGTGCAACAGTTACAGGAAATGTTTAATTGCAGTTATTGCTGCACATGAGGGTCACACCAGATTGTTCACATACTTTTACCACATATAGAATAGATAGAGAATAGAATGGGCCAAAAATGGGACATGTAGTACTAGATCGTAGTACTAGATCATTTCTCAATAAATAGGTACAAAGTGTAATATTTTTGTCCCACGTTGTTGGATATAGTTGGACATGGACCTTTATCACCTTTAGGACTTTAGGACTGCCATTTTGTTATGTTAGAGCATTATTCCAAAATGAATTAAATTCATTCTTCCCCTCAAAATTCTGTAAAACAGAAACATAACATGTACATAAGTATTTGTGGCCTTTGCTCAACACTTTGAAGAACCTTTGCCAGCAATTACAGCCTCCAGAGCTTTTGAGCATGTTGCTACAAGCTTAGCACACCGGTTTTTGGGAGGTTTCTCCCATTCTTCTTTGCAGAACCTCTCAAACTCCTTTGTTATCTCGGTTGTGTGCTTTCTTGACATTGTCCCTTTGGAAGATACACCCAGTCTGAGGTCAGGCGCTCTGGAGCAGAGATATCATCAAGGATATCACTGCCATCTTTTCCCTCAGCCTGACTAGTCATCCACTTCTGCTACAGAAAAACAACCCAAAAGCATGATGCTGCCACCACGCTTCATAGGAATGGCATTGGCAAGGTGATGAGTAGTGCCTGGTTTCATCCGGACACGATGCTTGGCATTCAGTCAAAAAGTTCAATCTTTTTGTTTCTCATGGTCTGAGAGTCCTTTAGGTGCCTTTTGGCAAACTCCAGATGAGCTGTTATGTGCCTTTTACTGAACAGTGGCTTCTGTCTGGCCACTCTATTATTCAGGCCTGATTGGTGGAGTGCTGCAGAAATGGTTGTCCTTCTGGAAGCTTCTCCTCTCCCCACAGAGCAATGTTGGAGCTCTGTCAGAGTGACCATTGGGTTCTTGGTCGCCTCCCTGACAAAGAACATCTATCATGATCCTCAGTTTGGCTGGTTGGCCAGCTCTGCCGCCAAGGAATCTGGTGGTCCAATCTTCTTCTATTTATGTATTAAGGAGATCACTGGGCTCATTACAGGACCTTCAATGCAGCAGAATCTGTGTCTCGATGCAATCATCTCTCTGACGTCTACAGACAATTCCTTAGACTTCATGACTTGGTTTGTGCTCTGACCTGCACTCTCTACTATGTGACCTTATATAAACAGGTGTGTGTCTTTCCAAATCATGTCCAGTCAACTGAATTTCTCACAGGTGTCTAGATCAAGCTGTAGAAACATCTGAAGGATGATCAGTGGAAACAAGATTCACCTGAGCTTAATTTTGAGTGTCGTGGCAAAGGCTGTGAATACTTATGTACATGTTTTTGCCTTTTATTTTTAATACATTTGCATTGTCATCGTGGGGTGTTGTGCGAGGAATTTTAAAGGGGAAAAATGAATCCATTTCGGAATAGGGCTGTGAATACTTATGGATAGACTGTATGTACATTTATTAAATTAAACCTATATAGATTAAAATGTATGGATGTGTTCAATTCCATCTCCAGCTCACCTGATATGCTTACAAGCCTAGCATGATTTCCCAAACCAGGTGTTGGGTGATAAATGTCCTTACATGGACACTAATTCCATGTATTCTGCTGTACTGAGTAAATAAACACTTACTGTCCACAAAACAAGCTTTTTAATTCAGATTTTCACATGTGGCTACAATGTTTTCACAAGACTGTTGAACATTTAAGACTTATGTAAGTTGGAGTCCCTGAGGTATAAAAACATATGTGTGCGTGTGTCTGCGTGGCCTTACATAACCCCCACTCCGACTGCACTCTCTGATCTGTGAATGAAACAGTCCATGCCTAAACCATCCTTATTAAAGCACTGCACTGAAAACACATGAGTGTGCAGAACATTCGGTGTCCTCTGCTGGAAAAAAAGTCCATTATCCACACAGCACCATTCTACTCTATTCCCTCTTCCTCACCCACTCCCAGCACTGCAGCGAGAACAGAGATATGAAGCATCTTTGGCCTTGTCCCGTAAAACCAGTCGTCGTCAGAACAGTACCAAGCACTGAGCACTGGCACCACAGCAATATCAGCCTCAGTACACAGTAAGAAACACTCAAGACTGACTGCAGGAGACCTTCAAACATCTGTTATAACAGTACATCTGTTACCATGAACATAGTGTACTTGGGTGGACAGAATAATAGAAACCCTCAATTTTATTTCTATTAACCTCAACATAGAGGACAAAATAGTGGAAACTCACAAACACCCAAGTTATTCCTCAACATATTATACAGGATGGACAAATAAATCACTCTATTTTATTAACCGTAATAACCGTCTGAACCCATTAACCTGAACACAGTGGCACAGTGCGGACAAGTGAATGAAACTCCAACACTACTTATATTAACCTAAACATGATGAACAGATGTAATTTAACATTATATCTGTGTACCTCGAGCGTAGTGGACAGAGTGGACAAAGCAAATGAAACTCTAACCACGTTTATCGTTACTTAAAATGATTATTGCAGAGACACAACAAACCAGTGAACTTTATCCCCCCACCCAACCATCCGTTTCTGACACACACACACACACACACACACACACACACACACACACACACACACACACACACACACACACACACAGCCCAGCACATTACTTCTTTATTTACTTTCTTGATTTTTTCTTTCTTTCAATCTAGAACAGGATAAGCCTCTATCCTCACAACTTCAACCCCATCCACACACACTTTCACTCTATCTGTCTATCTGTCTCTCTCTCTCTCTCTCTCTCTCTCTCTCTCTCTCTCTGCTTTCTCTCTCTCTCTCTCTCTCTCTCATTGCTTTCCTTTTTTCTGTTCATTAAAAAGAAGCTAGGATAAGACATCTTCAGTGTGTAGAGAGAAGAGAGAGAAAGAAAGAAGGAAGAAGAAAGAAACAAATCTGGAGAGAAGAAGAACAGAAATAAGGAAAAAAGAAGCTTAGCCCACACCAATTAGAGCATTCACACTTCGTCTAAGGCCTCCAGCTCTCTTTCTCTCGCTCTAAAGCTTTTACATCCTTCCCTATTCTATCCCACTTTCACACTCTGTACTGCCCCCTCCAGCCCCAGACCCTGCATGTTTTCTGTCTCTCTGATGGCTTCAGTATGAAGATCTGTCTTGTTTCAGGTCTAGAGAAGCTGCAGAGGAACAGGTGAAGAGAGGTGAGAGAGAGCAGACAGGGACCAATAGACAAGGCATAAGAGAGAGAGAGAGAGAGAGAGAGAGAGAGAGAGAGAGAGAGAGAGAGAGAGAGAGAGAGAGAGAGAGAGAGAGAGAGCAGACAGAGACAGATTGCAGTATTTAGAGTACCTGCCTGAGAGCTGCTATAGGTGATGGAAGAGCAAGGAGAGAGGAGGGTAAGTGAAGTAAAGAAAGAGAGCACGATCAGCTTAGAAGAGAGCCACAAGATCAAGGTGCGGAGAGCAAGACAGAAAAGAGATACAAAAAACAGAGGAAAAGTAAAAAGGTAGAGAAGGATTGATTGGAGAGACAGGCATGAGGATGAACTAACTAAGAGATAGAAAAACAAAGAAAGAAGAGGGTGGGAGAAAATGGTATCAGCTCCTTACTACACAGCACCACTCTCTAGTTCTATAATTACAGACTGATGTTCATCTGTTTCTCTGCATACTTTATTATCCTCCTTTCAGCTTGTTCACTTCAGCAGGACCCACAGGACCAACACAGAGTATGTATTATGTGGGTGGTGGTCATTCTAACACTACGTAGCACTGGCACTTGATGGTGACGTGTTAGTGTGTGCAATGTGTGCCTGTCTGTGTGTGTGTGTGTGTGTGTGTGTGTGTGTGTCTGTGTGTGTGTGTGTGAGTGGATCCAGGCACAGCAGTGCTGCAGGAGTGTTTTAAACCCGCCAGTGCACTGCTGTGAGAATGATCCACCAACCAGAGTATCCGGCAGCCAGTTTCCTCACGAGCACTGGCCGAAGTTAGGGTTGATGACCGTATGCAGGGCAGATGAGCTTCTTTCTAACTGGGCGGGAGTATCTGTAGGGGTGGGCCGGTGTGGACACGTTTCTGAACCTCCAACAGGACTGCTGTATCTGATCCATATGGCTAGCATAATACACACACAACACACCACCACATCGGTGTCACGGCGTTATAAATGATGAGCAAGATTGTAAGAAAGGAAAACGTGAAGAAAGATAGAAGTAACAGAAAGGGGAAAAGAAAGAGAAGAGAGAAAATAGGAAAAAAGAGCATGAGACGAAGAAAGAAATTGTGTGTGTGTGTGAAGAAGTGTGTGTGTGTGTGTGTGTGAGAGAGAGAGAGAGAGAGAGAGAGAGAGAGATTGTAGTCTGTGGTGAATAAGGGCTGTTGGCAGTAAGTGCTGTGCTGTTGATGCAGGCTGTAATTTTTGAACAAGCAGTTTATAGGCCTGCTCAACACACCTAATGCCCCTTTGCATGCCCCGTTGGCCTTCGCTGCACTCCTTGCACTGAAACACACCTCGTCTGTCCGTGCCGCGGCACCAGATCTGCTTCTCTCATCCACTCCATCTCTCACTATCCATCACCTCCTCTTCCCAAGCCCACAGCACACTGTGCACTGCAGCGCTGTCTCACTCCTCCACTGCACACACTTGCTCTCCTGCACTGCATTAACACAGAGCAGCATTACTTTAACACATATAGGAATAACATAAGACCACATTATCATACAACACACACATAATACTTACATAGAAATTCCCAAAGCACCACACTATCACACATCACATTAACACACTATACAGGCCCAAAGCATCACACCTTACCCCATTACAGACCAAAAAATACAGCATTAACACACTGCACTATCACACACTATACAAGCCCCAAAGCACCACACTAACACACACCATAAAGTCCCGAAAGAACCACATTAACATACCTTATACTAACACAGTCCATAGAGGACCCAAAGAACCATAACACACCATACAGATCCAGCACCACATTAACACATCATTCAGTCCCCAAACTACCACATTAACACATCATTGGTCCCAAACTACCACATTAACACATGTTATGAGCAGAAAAACACCAGAGTTACACACACCAGCGACAGACAGTATACACCTTTTTCTTCCACATTACACTGGCATGTGGTATTACTCGGGGCACACTAAGTACTAAGTAGCACACATGGTTATATGCGTATGGGCTTCGTTGTCATTTCATCCTGCATTATTTTGAAACCTAACAACAACCCAACATTCTTGGTTTGCTCACAGGGTCACCAACTAAGTAAACACACAAACAATGATTAATGGTTCAATAAAACTGTTAAACACACCGGCAACAACCGCAAATGCTTACTAAATTACCGTGAACGGGAAGGGCAGCGGGACAACCTGATAATCAGCTCAGCGCAGAACACGCTCGCGTCTGACAGATCGTATCACACACTTCAGATTGAGAGACTGATGCTGGAAGGACAGAAGGCTAAATTTAAGTTGAGCTAAAGCCAACATATATTGACTAACTGCTGCTCTGCTGACAACACAAACTCGTGTCTGAGAGAGCGACTGATGCTGGAGTGACAGAAAATTTACATTTACGTTTACATTTGCGGCATTTAGCAGACGCCCTTCTCCAGAGCGACTTGGTATTTGCTGTTTACTTAGAACATCCTTGGCTAGTAAGAGCGGGCTGGAATCTAGAGATTCCACACGTTTGAACCGTGTTGAAACAAAAGTCTTTGTGAGTTAAGTTCTCCTGAAACAGATGAGTCTTTCAGTCTCTTAGTTGAAGACAGTGAGGACTAATGTTGGACTCCCAGAGAAGTTAGTTCCACCATTTTGGTGCAGAAGAAAAGAATCTGGTGCATGTTTTTCCTTGTGTTTTGAGGAATGATTAGGTCAAGCAGAAACATGAAGCTCGAAGGGCTCTTGGTACAGCTCGAGTTTTGACCATTGCCATCATTTATGGAGGGGCTGGATTGTACAGCAACGGAGCTGTGGAGCACTGACACTGCCCTGGAATATTCCCTGGAATGATGCTGCTCCGTTCAGCACTTGTTCAGTATCACAGAATTAAAGTAGCATCCAAAATCAGTACTTGGCCTTACTGATGCTCTTACACTCACAGCTGAATGCAACCAAAACCTTCTCACTCAATGCAAAATGCCACCTCCAACATGAAAGCATGAATAATGTAATTTACTGTGGTCCAGATATGAATTCAAATTTGACGTCGGTTAAATTATTCACGGGGATGCAGGTAGTGGAATTTTGAGTGGTTCTGCCTTTTACCCCATGGCTGAGCGGAAGGCTGTAGTCTATCGCGACCAATGCATCACTTTTGTTTTAGATTCCAGGCTGGGCAGCGCTAGCTGAACCATGTAACATTGGTGAGATTGGCTGAACAACACTCGTGAGGAACTATTTAACACTATATGGCTCATATTTGTATTCATGTGCAATCCTGTGGTAATAAGGTGCCACCCTGGTCGACAGCCTTTCACTTTGATGATGGTTTTGTTTCTCTCAATGCTAGTGCATGCCCTTTCGGTGGTGTCTCAAATCATAATTTACACTTCCTGGCTGTAGGAAGAGCGCAAGAGCATGAAATACCAATTCTCACATAATGCTGCTTTAAAGAGACCAAAGGCCTTTTCAGTCCTTTCGAACATTCTTTAGTTCTTTTTGAATTCATTTAATAGCATCGACTTGGAGATATGGGAAGATTATAAAGCAGAATGTTTTTGTGCCGTAGGCTAAATGGCCTCCTTTAGCCTTATGCGATCAAGCAAAGCAGCATTCGACCTAATGACTGTAGATGCAGTAGTGGCTTCCCAAAGTTGAAACAGCCAATGTAAATATATTTCTGCATGTTGGTTGTGCATCAAAGAGAACAGCCCTATATAAAGTCAGTGTACGCTGACTTGAGACTGCTGTCGCTCTTCACTCATTGGTCGATGCTCGGCCTGCTTTTAGAGGATATTCTTTCTACGCATTAATTAACTCTGCACTATTTGTGAGTTGAGACAAAGATCTTTGAGACCGTTTGGCCTCTTTAAAATGTGAAAAGGCACATAGTGCAGTGCTGGCTCTCAGCTGACACAAACTATTAACTGGCATTCGATCAGTATGACTCCAGCCATGTCGCCTTCAAGTGTAATTTAGTTACTTAGGCCCTTTCCCATGTCTCTATTCCCTCCCACATGTATACATCACCTTTACTGCTTACAGAGCTCTCAGTTACTCAGAGTCGCTCACAAATGAGCATACCTCTCTCTCAAGGGGCTTCAAAGAGAGCTACACAGATAGACCTATTTAAACGGTAATAAAAATAGGATAATTCCTGTTATCAGAAGATATGGGGACGGGTAAGGGCTGAAAACGGACATTTTTAGTTTTTCTAATGACCTCTCTGTAATGTATCTGGTACCCAGAGATCCCTCCCAACATGTCAATTCTTCTAACCAAGGTGCACCCAATGTTGGTACTGCTGGGGCCTTTACAGCTTGAATAATCTCAAACAATTATTGAGTAGAACAGCCATGTGAGTCAATAAGCCCATTCCATCCGCAGTTCAGGGTTAATCTCATTGACACCATGAGCAGTGTGGCTGTGATTATAAGTGATGGACCTGCATCCAGTACCTGGAGTAGCAGAACTGATGCAGTCAGATCCTCACATCAACATGAGGCTAGGTTCCTAGGACTAGGCTTATATCTGGGAAACACCATCTCAGCAGCTGTTCCTGCAGTAAAAATCCTAATCAATACCCTTAAACACAGTTATTAATCAGAAGAAATGCTGAAGGAACAGGCGTCTACAAACTTTTGAACATGTACACAGATCAGTCATAACATTAGAACCAGGTGAAGTGAAGAACATTTATGAACTGGTTTCAATGGCACCAGTCGAGGGGTCCGGGGGTCTACATATTATAAAAGTGATGGAAGAGGAAGGAAAAATTGGCTAGCGTAGGAATCTGAGGCACTCTGAGACACTAGATGTTGATGACTAGGTGACTGGGTCAGAACATCTACGGAGTGCTTGTGGGGGTGTTTCCAATATGCAGTGGTCAGTACCTACCAAAAAAGCTCCAAGGAGGAATAAGCGAGAAGGAAAACCTGCAAACCTTGAGCATGCTTGGTTACTGCCAGTTCTTGGTGTCAGACACCACAGGACACCTTCAGATTGAATGGTCAGGTGTGTTGTGGTGACACAATGGTGACCTATTCAATATTAGGGAGGTAGTTTTAATGTTATGGCTGATGGGTACCTTTAGGGTTTAATAATAGAAATCTTTCTATAAAACCAAAAACAGCATTAACTGTGCTTTGATGATGAATGTTATGTGACGTTCGTCTCACCTTGCAGATGATATTAGAACTGTAATACTCTTGCACTGTTGCCAAGGTGAAATTAGAGATGGTGTGAGAGAAGGTTCAGGGTAAAACAATACCGAAGCAATTCAAGCCCACTTCAGACCTAAGTTGTCAGCCTCAACACAGACCGTTAGTTAATGTCAGGTCTAGTCTTACAACTCAACGCCAAGTGGTTTAGCTATCCTTAAATAGTAAACAAAGGTCATTCAGAGCACCAGTGACTGCTCTCTTATCCAGAATCTTACATCCTGAATCATGTCAGCTTTGTCCACAGGTTGATCCACATATGGATGCCCACAAGGTCACTGATCGACCAGGAGGGCCAGCTTAGCCCCGACTGGGTTGCCCACACTACATGGGGTCTCAAATGTTGCCCAATTGGAAGCCCACCTGGAGTGAGTAACAGCACCTCTAAACCAACTCCAGGGCCCGCGCCGCTAGCTGTGCCATTAAGTGTGTCCACCACCTGGCTGCAGGGTGCTCAGCAGGACTCCATGAACATCCATTAATCTTGGACGCCCATGAGCCTGTCACTGGTTCACTGGTTGTCCTTCCTTTGAGCACTTTTGGTACTGACTACATACGGGGAACAGCCTTCAACACCAGCCTGATATTTTGGAGATGTTCTGACCTAGTCGTCTAGCCCAGTGTTTCTGAAACTCCGTCCTGGCACCCCCTGTCCTGCATATTTACTGGATTACATGCTTCCAAAACACCTGATTCAACTACATCAAGTCCTTTCAGAATTGCAGTGGGTGTCTAAAATGTGCAGAGCAAGGGTTTTGGAGAAACACTGGTCTAGCCATCACTAATAATTTGGTTCAAGTCAAGGCTGCTCAAATTCTTACGCTTGCCCATTTTTCCTGCTTCCAACACATCGACAAGAACTGACTGTTCACTTGCTGCCTGGATCACCCCAGATCTCCAATGCTGTCCACTTCACCTGGCAGGGGCTTTAATCTTATGGCTGACTGGTGGAGCACTTGGCATGTGAGGCGGTATTTGTAATCCTTTGAGCACTACATGTGTCAGTACCTACCATTGTGAATTTCCCCACTGCGGGACTAATAAAGGATTATCTTATCTTATCTTACATACCGAGAACATCCCTCAACACCTGCCTGATGTTTTGCAGATGTTCTGACCCAGTTGTCAACACGTTAAACTCCATCCTGGCACCCTGCCCTGCATGTTTACTGGATTACTTGCTCCCAACACACCCGATTCAACTACATCAGGTCCATTGCAGAATTGCAGAATTGCAGAATTGCAGAATTGCAGGGGGCACCAGGACCAGGTTTGAGAAACCCCTTCTTCGGCCCATTTCTCCTGCATCCAGCACATCAACAAGAACTGACTGACCACATCTCCAATGCTGTCCATTTCACCTGGCAGGGGTTTTAATCTTATGGCTGATTGGTGGAGCACTTGGCAGCTGTGCGGCATGTGGATTGTATAAGAGGCGGTATTTGGAAACCCACCCGTTCTCCGCCCCGCCCCGCCCTTTGCGCCAGGATTGGCTGCTGGGCTTCCACTATCTGCGCCGTGATTGGCTAAGAGTTATCGCAGGCAGTGAGTGCGAACCCCTCACTGGGGCTTACACCGGGGGAGGCGGGGGTGCCCGAAAACGGGTGGGAATAAAAATAAATCCCTAAAGCGTGTGTGTGGCCAGAATCTTTCCCTTCTGGACGCTTTGTCCGCATGCTGTGGGGCCAGAGCCAAGCAGGGAAGATGGAGAGGGGTAGATCTGACAGATAGACGTGTGCCACCCCCCTTCTGCCTCCAACCCCCCCCCCCATTCCCACCCAATAAGAAAGCCATCAGCTATGGGGCGCTTTGGGATCCTGCGCTTTAACGATGCTGGGGATGCAGGCAGGATGCAACAGCATTATTCTAGTCATCAACTAACACCAAGTTTCTGCTGGACTCGTTTTATTATACAGCAGACTTCCGTGCATGCACACACCAAAAGAGAAGCCAATAGCACCGTGCATTTGATTGCAAACTGGCAGGGAAGCCAGGAGTTAATACTAGGATAATTCAACAGGGTGGGCTTTAAGATGCACTCACCTCACTCATCCTGGAAACGAGCAGTTTACTGACTTCTGCAGTGACTTTCTGCCTCACTTCCACTCTGCAGTCCAGTCCGGCGGGCTGTCGGGGCAGCAGAGCTGTGCAGGAACCACTGCTCGGTTTGCAGAGCGACGCCTGATTGAACGCAACCCCCTGCACGCGCACTCAGTCCCTCGCCTGGCTTTTCTGCGATAAGCAGTGCGGCTGCGTGCAACAGCGCACCACAATCACACCCCCCCCTCCTCCTCCTCATCCCACCCCCTCCCCTACTGTTCCCCCTCTCGCCCACTCATGCGCAGACGCACCAGCTCACCCCACAGCATGTTGCCCCATGTGCCACCTGAATGATCAGTGATGGCGACCTGGGCATGCACCATGCACCCCCTACATTTAAGTGCTTTCCCTGCCTCCACATAGTGTTTCAACCACAGGTAGGAGATATACTATGTGGAGGCAGGGAAAGCACTTGCATATAGGGGGTGGGGATGAGGATACACTATCGATTCTCAGAAAGACAGTAGTGAATAGTTCAAAGTTCCAGGACAAACTGCGGCAGACTCGGGTTAAGGTGGAGGGTGGAGGAGGTGGGGTTGGGGGGTTGTGTTATAAGGTTCGAGGCTCCTTAAAAAATATTCAGGGCCCTCGTTTCTGTCCTGCACCAAAGGGGTGCACCTTCCCCTGGGGGTCCGAACAGCTGAGTCATTCGACATCTCTTTCAAGAGCATTTAACTCATTAAAAGCTGATAATAAAGGGTTGTCTGACTCCGAAAGTGCTACCACTATGATCCGAGCATTGCAGGTTCAAATCCCGGATCATGCCGCTTGCCATTGGCAGCCGCAGTCAGAGGGAGAGTGAAATTCCACTGCTCTTCTTCTCTGGGTGGGTAGAGGGCGCTCCCTCCCCACATCACATACGCAATGTGATGCTGGTCAGCACAGACATCTGTCAGCCATTGCATCAGAGCTTGGGACCCGATGCTTTCCTCTGAGCCCGTTGGCTGTCTAGCGAGGATGCATATGACGGCAGTCTGAACAGAGACAGTAGGCTGGCGTCATATGCAGCGGAAGAAGCATGTGTTCGTCTTCTCCCCCCTAGTGTCGGGAGCATTACATGTGATGGGGAGAACTGTAACGTCTAAATTAACGGGACAAAATTGGCTAAAATTCTTAAATAAATAATTAATTAAGGTGTGTTTTGTGTGATAAAGTGTAATATGTTGAACAGTGTGTGCTGAATGCCATAAATGTACATGTAAATATGATGTAAATGTGTGATGTCATGCCCCAAGTTTACATGTAAAGATTGGTGTGAGACAGTTGTTCATTTTTGTTAGGTTTAATCTCCAACCTATAGAGAGCAGTGCTGTTCTTTGTCTTCAGATGCCACTGTTCTGTTCTTTTGTTCCGGTGTCATATTAAAATATACAGATACACATAATTATACTATATCAAATCAAAACATAATTTATTTGCATTGTAACAGCCTACCAAACAGGGGCCACACAGAAAAATCAAAACTGTTACAACCGTTATCATAAAGTCCAAAAAGATCACCCCCCCCCCCCAGGTGGGCAACTAGTCCACAGCAGGGTGGCAAATAATCCAAGTCCATTCGCAAGTGTCTGGTCTGATGGGGAGTCAGAATGGGTGGCAGATGAGCCCAGAAACAGCATCTGAATGGGTGAGATAAGAATATGTAATGACCTGTATCATGATAGTATCATATTGCCAATGCTGATACACAGCCCTACTTAAACAGCAATATTAAGGGTTAAATGAATGAAATGGTTAACAAATGCTTCCAAAGGGGATTTGTGAGGATCAGATATTGCTGAAAAAATGACATCATAAAAATAGGTACAAATATGTTTACAACGTGTATACAACATGTACACAACATGTATACAACATGTACACAACATGTACACAACATGTACACCATACACATACAAAAGAAATGTCTCACTGTATAAAATTGACAATTAAAAACCAGCAGCAGTTTTAGTCTAAAAACACAGTAACAGTTTTGACTGTAATACAGTAAAGTTAAGCAACTAAAGTCTGTTTTACAGTGAAATACAGGCCACTTTTTCAGTATTACTGTAATTAAATATTTACAAAGTGGATTTATGTAAATTTGAAAAACTCCTTGTAAAAACAGTAAAAAAAATAAAAATAAAAACCTTCAAACTATAAACTTTACAGGCAATAGAAAGCACCAGCAACTGGCAGTGATTGTCAGACACAGTCATCAGTGGAAAAATGGTTATTATGAAGATTATTGGGAACAAATCATAGATATAATCACAGCTTTTAGTTTGTATTCCTTTTTTATGTTGATATCTTGGGATACTTAATATTTCTGGAAGCTGTATTTTCCCAGTTTTCCATTTTTTCCAACTTTATATAATTTCCCCCTGAATTTCTTTTCACAATTTATAAGGTACGCAATACTTTCCCTCCAATTTAGCTCTGTTTTTGTCACACCAGTACACTGCATACAGGATTAGAGACCGCTGATTAAAAACTTGTGTTAAACACATCTTACATGTTAAAACCAAGACAAAATCTTAAGAACGCGCTCCAGACTCTCTCCTGTCCCAGTCTGTCTTATGCTATATTACCACATATTCATGATAACAATTGTCATTAAAAATGCAGTGAATTCAAGATGCGTTCTCTGTGCTATAGCTGGATTTATTTGGTTTGATCTGAGAAGCTGAACTCTACAAATAGCTCCGATAAACTATTGTCTTCTCAGTGCTAGATCTTCTAGGATCAACTGCCCAATCCTGGTCATGAGTATCTGCCATCCTGGAGAGGTTGGATCCAACACACCTGGTTCTAACATCATGATGCTTCTAAAGGCCTGCAGTACCTGCATCAGGTGTGTTAGGTTAGGTTTGGAGTTGAACTCTGCAGGATGGTCACAGGACCAGCAAGAGCAATAACTGAAGTGCTGGTTTTTAAGCTCCATACAAGTAGATGTGCTGAAGTTCATTTTGTAACAACTTGTGTAAAGATGTTTTGATGATATATTTAAAAATGAAATAAAATATGAAAATGTTCAGAGAATCAAACGTTAATTCAGTGCTGCTCTTCTTACTGTGTACATTACTAGCTCGATTTTCACCTTTGAGGGGAGTGCCATCTACTGGTGAATGAGCTCTTCAACATCACCCTTATACTTAAATATGGAAATGAAACTCCAGTGGTTTCCAAACCTAGTCCTTGAGAGGTACCTTCCAACAGAGTAATCCACCCAACTGCTTCGACTAATTACTGCCTTCAGATGCTCATGGTTCACCAACACGGTATGTTAGGTTTGGGATGGAGTTAAAACCTGCAGGAAGAAAGATCTCCAGGTGTAGGGTTGGAGACCACTCACCTGCTCTGATTGGCTCCAGCTCACATACATGTCAACATGTCAAGACATGGTTAGCAATGCAATTATCCTGAAAAAATGAAAAGCTAGAGCTTCATCCCTCAGATATTCTGTTGTAATGGTTCGGGATCTGCATGTAACACCTGACTGAACAAGAAACACATGTCTTATTTATAAGTGACCCTAGATTTGCAACCTGTTATGGAGATAAAATGATATGAGTATATTCACTAACCAGTCAGAGAAGTATCTTCACCCCCAACTCCTATCATGTTCTCCTCAATGCCTTCAAGATCCTCTTCATGCTGTTCAGTGTAAATCTTTAATCATCACTAACATCCCAAGTCCAGTCATTATCAAGCCCAATTGACTTAGGATAAAAGCCATGTTACACCCAATGACAAAGGTGGCCATGTACATGCCACCAAGTTGAGACACATGCTGAGAAGCTACACCTTGGACATTAGGGAGAGGATAGTTGGAGAACTTCCAAAGAAGCAAGCACAGAGCTATAGATAAGACCACAAAGCATGCTAAACCACAGAGCAGCACATTTGCTCCAAACATTCGTAAAGCTAACGCTGATCCCAGTGATGCCCCTTTTGCTGTCCAAGCCAGGAGTCTACTACCTTCATGCGAAGGTTCTTTGCTTACAAACATTTGCACTACTACTCCTAAAGAAATGGCAAGCATTACTGGTACGCCAAAAATAAATGCATATTTAATAACATAGGACAGTGCTTGAACAATTTCCACACCAAAAGCCAGTGCTGTCACAAACCTTAGGTCAAAACGCATTGACCATACATTGGACTTTGCTGCCCACAGTGCGAGAGAGATTGGAATTGCTAACGAGAGAAAGCCATGGCCCATCTTTTTTTGGGGTTGACTTAGATTTAGTAAAATACAGGGGATGAGAAGAGCAGCTGGTCCTACAGCACCTTGTACTCCAATGACTGTTGTAGAGCCAACAGCTGTTATTAGTATGGATGAAAGGCGCTGTCCTAGGCATTGGCGCAAGTAATGTATTGCCATTAATATAGGTGTCAATATTATCATTAGTGCAAATAATGATGCATAAAAACAGGCAACACACACTGCAAGAAAAGCATCTGCTACTTTTGCTACCCTACTCAAAATGTGCCACAAGGCAACAACCGTCGGAACAAGCGTTACAAACCAAACAAGCATCAGACTTCCATCCCAGTGATTTACAGCCTGAACCTGCTGAAGCACCACCACACATGTTGCTGCAATGCCAGTTGAAAATGTCACAAATTCAGATGCAAACGCAATAACAATCCCCAGTTCAAAGATCAGCAGCCCTGTGAAGCCAAGCACTACCATAAACATGCCTCCGAAAGTTAACATGACCCCTAGTACTGTCATAGGCTTGGCATTTTGCAGAACTCTGGAAATAAACCCGGCTGAAGTCACAAAACTGGCTGAAAGGTCCGTCCATTTTTCAGCTACTGTATCCACTTGAACTACGAATCCATAAACTGATGCAGCCATGGCTGTAGCTAGTATTGCATAAGTCAGCATCGCAGCCTCAGCATGACCTGTTGAATCACCTACTAACACTACAAGCAGCATAACAAGGGTAAATCCTGAAGCAGCTCCAGCGAGGAAAGCCAAGGTTGATTCTGTAAGAAAGAATTCATGAATGATTTTAGCCAGTTTTTGGATACGATATAATACAAACTTTCATCAGATAATTCTGAACACCAGACATTCTTTGTAATAATCGCTTGATTAAATGGATTTTACAGCTTATACATTAGATTAAGCGCATCAGTGTAAGAAAGTTAGTGACCCTGTTCCATTCAACACTCTCTAAAGCTGTACTTTAGCTTCCTCACAAGGGGATCTACCGCTCATCCTTTGTTCATCTGTTCTTCACCTTTTTAATTCTTGATTTCTGCGAAGCTGCTCTGTGACAACTTCAGCTGTGAAGAGCACTACACAAATACATTTCGATTTGATTTGATTTGATACAGAGTGATGGAATAATGTAGAAGGATGACAAGCTCAGTATTCTCCCTGACCTCACATCTATTGAAAATATGTGTTTAAAAGTCAGGTCACTGACAGGAAACCAAAAGATCTGATGTGATTTTACTTCTGTTGTTTGAGAGTTTAAAGGGTTAAAGCTGTATGCTGTCCATCATTCAGCCTCATAACACAGTAAGTTAGCAAGATCTTAAAACAATTAATATATCTTAAGTTTTCCATAATTGAACCATAATATTATACAGTACCACCTAAGATTGATTCTGGATCCACTATGAATTATTTAGAATTTACAATTACTGATATAATAATTAATGTATTACTCAGTATATAAATTATTCAGTAATGCCTAAAAATTAGTATCTACTATACATTATTCAGTGTCCAATATTAAATAATCTGTATGAATAACAATATGACTTTAAAGGGTTAAATATTTAGGCTGCTCATCATTCTGCCTTCAATGAAGCAAGTCTTACATTGTCACTCATTTCGCCTTATTACAACAGTGAGCAAACTGAAGATCTTAACAATTCTTAAAATATCTGAATTTTTTAGAATTTAATATGAATTTTTCAGTATTCACAATCGATTATTCAGTATCCACTATGAATTATTCACTATCCACTACAGACTATTGCATATCTGCTATGATTCCTTCAGAAACAACTTGGAATTATTCATTATACACTATGTTATACACTATTCAGTAACTACTATAAATTATACAATAACTTCTATGAACTGTTATTGTTAATGTTCTTGTTAAATGTCTTACATTAAAGCACCTATTTTGTTCAGCAAAATTATAAAAAGCAAGATGATTAGACTAATCATCTAATTACTATTTCAGGGTAAATATTTTCACATACTCATTTTCTCATGTAGTCCTTCTAGTATTCAACAGGGGAGTAGCACCTGGAAGGTTGATCTTCTTTGGGAGTCTGTAGAATTAGTTTCACTTTCCAGGAACTGAAAGCTTCATACTGCAGGGAAACATGGAGTGTGTGGGAGTGTATGTAGTTCAGGGGTGTGGAGCGGAGGGTAAGTGTCAGCACAACTTGTGGATTTCCTAGCAGAACACTAAAGCTGGCTTGAATGAGTTGAATGAGGAGACTGGGAAATTACCACACGGTGCAGGAATGATGTACAGATGTTTCACAACCATTAACCTTGGTTATGGGATCAGACTAAATAGACAACCTGGCTAGACGAGGAACTTATACAACAGTATTAGAAGACAAAACTAGTCATGTTTTAGGATTCTGAGATCACTGTCCACCAGAGGACAGCAGGAGCCTATAACATTAAAACCACTGAATATCTGGTTCCGACAGCACGTCAAGTTGTGTGTGAAGAGACTAATCACAGCCAATTGTATACAGTATACTCTCAACCGGAAACAACTGTTCACCCGGAGGACTGCATCGAGCACTTGAGGGATGGGTTCTCCCTGGAGTGCCAATCTATAGCTACGCATACAGACATGCATTCAATAACACACATTCATTCACACACCAGGACAATTTAGAGTAACCATTTCACCTGATGACCATGTTTTGAAACATGGAAACTCTACCCAGATAGATACTTGAACCCAAGATCCCAGTTAACTTACTAACCACCTTGCTAGCCACTGTGCCAACCCAAGTTGTGACCAGTCAGTTGTTGAAAAAGAAAAAATGGACAAGCAAAGAATCTGAGACACTTCAACAAGATGTGATGCTAGATGACTGGGTTTGAACATCTGTTAAACATCATCATCAGTGGTCAGTGGTGAACTGGTGACAGGGACATGGATCCCCTAAAGCTGAGTGATGCTCACAAATTACAGGACGTAAAGCATATGCTGCTTCCATGTTGGAGCCAGATACCAGGAGGTCTTGTGGAGCCCATGCTTTGAATGATCATAGGTGTTTTGGTGGCACGAAGAAGGTACAGCATTTCCTAATTTTCCTAAACATGAGCAAATGCATGAAGGCTGGTGGCACAGGCTGGTAGAAGATATAAACCCAGGCTCTGATAACAGACACGTATGTATCCTTTATTCTGAATTTTCCTGTTCTTTAGTATTTCACCTGTTTAGGCCCTTAGTGGCTTAATGTGGGATCACAGGTTCAAGTCCTGGGTCATGCAGTTTGCCATTGGCATGGAGAGTCCAAGAGAACACAACTGACTATGCTCTCTCCCCACATCACACCCATGCAATGCTGGCTGGCACAGGCGTCTAATAGTCATTGTATTGGAGCTGGATCCTATACTTTCCTCCAAGTACATTGTTTGGCTGGCAGTAGTGGTTTGAAATGAGGCTGACTTCACATGTATCAGACTCTGGGGGGCCTAATGAGGTTGGGTAATTGGCAATTGCAAATTATGGGGGGGGTGGTATCCCAGTCATTCCACATACACAACACATGAAAAGACAACACTTAACTTGTTTTTCTTATATTTTATTGAATCTTTGCTACTAATTTTTTCTCAGTCCACAGTTTCATATTAGTCACTACTATGTTAGATCAGTTCCCCTTCACTGCAATAGCAGCCAACTACTTGAGAGTTCAAACTGAGACTTCCCCTCCAGCTCTCCTCGGCTGAATATCGCCCAGTGCACATCTCTGCTTTTAAAGCAAAATTATTATTGAATCCAGTATAATTACATAATGTGCCTTTATGATCATTATGCTTACACACCTATACTTGCAATGGAATCCTTCTCTTTACATATTTCCGGCTGAGAAAGCTTGTGTGCAAAATCACTATTCAAAATGGTTCTGGAGGCAGCAACAAAAGCAATTCGTTTAGGGAACCACCAATTAAAAGAACCAGTAAGCAGAGCTTTAGAGACATACCTGCTCCTCTGCTTTATTATGTGAATGAGAGGTGTGCAGTTCGTATGATGGAATTAAAGACGTGCCTCTTAGTATGACATGGTCACATGAAAACCTCATGCATGTTGGAATGCAGTGAAGAAAAGGCTGGATAGAAGCTGTGAAATGCTGCCTTGGAAGCTAGCTAGCTATCAGTTTTGAGAAACCAGCATCATACGAAAACAAGTTTGTTAAAAACAACAAGGTCTCAAACTGAATTAAACAATGCAATGCATCCATATATACGACACTGACAATCAGACAGCTTCTATTGTAATTGGTTATTGTCTGAACCAACTGTAGTTGTTCTGCCTCAGAGGCAGATCTGCCTCCTGAACTGTTGTGAGTAATGATTTTGCACATCAACACTGAGAAAGTTAGGGTCAGAGTATAGCGTCAGGCTACAGCGCTCCCTGGAGTAGAGAGGGTTAAAGGGCATGCTCAAGGGCCCAACAAAAGCAGCTTAGTGGATATGGGTATCAAACCCACAACCTTTTGATCAGAAAACAACTACTTTTTTACTTTTTTTTAACAACTACTGAGCCTTCATGATACTATCTGCAAGTGGTGAAGACACTTAAACAGACTGAAAGTTGCAGGAAGTTGCTGAATATAACAAAAAACGAAATCCTGACCTTTTTTTTCTAATTAACAAGTTGAATTAAGTTAAAGCATATTAGAGTGTAGACACATATGTTTGTTTGTAAAAAATAGGAAGAGGACAATAGAGGCAGTCCACAGTCCATAGAGGCATGATATTTGGCAGGAGAGATGGAGAGTTAGAACTCAGTTTAAGGATCTCTTTAGAAACACAACAGTTCTAGCTCTATCTGTACAGCAAACAGACACATTTTAACATGTTTTTTTTTTTTTTGTTCTCTTTTAGTAATACTGAAAACAAACCAAAGACAACAAAAAAATCATAATAATAAGAAGAGCTTGATCCCATCTCATTGGCAAATAAATGAACATCACAGAAATGAAAAAAAAAAACCAAAACAAAAACAAAACATCTAATAAAAGGCCTCAATGCTAGATAGTATGTCACCTTTCAGTGGTGTTGGTGAAAGAGAGAAAATCAGGGAAGGGTTTTTTTTCCGAATGATGTTAATACACAGAATAAATAATGACAAACACCTTTGTGAACTGAAGCTAAACTTGACTTCAGTGAGAAAAAAAAAATGGCCTCACATTTAGAATGAAAGGAGATACAGTGTGGATTACTGTAGGTGCTTTTGGCGAGATTACAAAGTACTTGAGGAAGTGCGCAGGACAGAAGGCACAGTGGCTTGGAGTGAAATCTTTAAGAATCACCACATCAGGGGCTACCAAACTCATAAGGTGCTCTACACACAAAAGAACACAATAATGCACATTTAGAAAGTAAGGCCAGCAGTCACAATCACTGGTACCCATCTCCATTAGCAAGTGGCACGAGAGGCAGAACTAAGATACAGCTTATCTAATCAATCACACTAAGGATTTAGAAGTAGTAATGATCAGATTGCAACTAGGAATGCTTTCAGCTCTTTCAGTGTTAGGTAGTGGTGGTGGTGGGTCGGGGGGGGTGGGGGGGGGTGGGGGTAGTAATTTAGGATTCAAACTTTTTTGGCAAAATCCTCATATCTCCAACAACAGGCTTTGAATGGCTTGGTGGTCTAATGCACTCGCACAATGATCAAAGCTGGCAGGTTCAAATCCCAGGTGCCATCAGCATCCAGAGTCTGAGAAAGCAAAATTGGCCATGTTCTCTCTAGGTGGGTAGATGGCACTCTCTTCCCACATTACAACTCAAGAAACTGTTCGGCATCTGTTAGCCATTGTATCAGAGCTGGGGACCAAGAGCTTTCCTCTAAGTGTGTTGGCTGCCCAGCAAAGATGCAATGGCAACAGTTGGAAAACTGACTTTCCCAAGTATCGGAGGAAGCACATGCTTGTTTTCACCCTAGTGTTGGGACCATAGTATGTAACAGGGTTGGGTAATTGACAAAAAAGATTGAATTCCCTGTCGTTTTGGAGCTTTCCTATTGGTCCATTCATCAAGAATTTCTGAAACACATAAAGACTAACTTTCACATTTATAAAGCGGAGCAAAATTGTACAGCCATCAGCTGGTCAGTCCAAACAGTTCCTTAATTTTGGCCACCTAGTTCCCCTCATTTCCCCTCATCTCCAAATTCCTTGGAATTTGATAGCCTAAAGAGAAAGGAGGATCTGAGCAAGGAACCCGATGCTGGAGATATGCGATTTTAGCATGAGAATAACAATATGCTGGGAAAAGAAGGAATAAAAAACGTGACACAAGTCCAAGATGGAAAATCACATTATAATGCAAGTCAGTCACACTGACAGTGATGTGTCTTTGACACGCCATCAGAAACAATTCATAAATAGTTCATTAAATGTGTCCAGCACTTCAACGCTGCACACAGCATTTCTTTGATTGTGTGTCGGATTAGTTGATTGATTGGTTGGTTGATTTCATCAACACATTATTGATTGATTGATCAATTTATAGTACGATTAGGAGCAGAGATTTGAATCTGCAGCATTACTTCAAATGAAAGTGACTCGATATTGACAATACTTTGTAAACAAAAGGTTTGGTCTAGATTTAAAGGCAAAGAAAAATCTACTTTTGGAAAAAATAAAAACAACAACAAACGAACGTTGCACAGTGTTTTTTTTTAAGACATTCCAAACCAGTCTTCTATCACAACCATTATAATCAATATTATTACTGATATTCATATCACTTTACGCACTTTATGCTTTAAGACTCTTCTTGAAATGAAAAAAAAAAAAAAAAAAAACATAAAAAAACTTTTTTTTTCCTTTTTTATCTTTATAAAAGCTACACATGTTCTACTGGGTTGTCTATAAAGTTGTTAGTGTTTTTTTTTTATTAATAGGATTTTTTGTTTCTTGTCATTGCTTTCAAAAAAGAAAAAACTACTGATATCTAGAAGACGGCATACGCCGTTGTTTTTTTTTCCTCTGATTTGTTGAGCTGCTGGGACTTTTCTTTTCCTTATACTCTCAGGACTCTCAGGTGTTTTCCAGGAAAGAAAAAGGACACAGTAGGACTGAATTTTTGAGTGAGCTTCAGTCTCTTCATAAACTCAATATCGTCTACACGTTTACATGTTTCACTTTGAAGTAAAAAAAAAAAGAAAAAGTCCCCAGTCTTTAACGTCTCCTTGGCAATGACATAAAACGAAAAACAGAAAAGGAATCATAACGGTATTTGCGATGTAAACACTGCCATATGGCCTTTGTCAACTGGCCAGCTGTTCTTACGTGTTGCTTTCAGAGCCCTCCAGAGCGTTCGATTCTTCCATCCGCAACAAACATGGGCACGCAAACTGCCATCACCACAACGATGCTCTGAAACTCTCTACAGCCTAGAGCTATTAAACATATATTGTAATATATTTACTTGTATATATTTTCCTGTGTGGTACGACTCCCTTAAAAAACATATACATCACCAGGCACTGAGACGAATAGAGTATAGAAGTAGAAGAATTTCTGTTTCATATAATATCTGTAGAGGAGCTGCCAGACCTCGCTGACAGAGTGGATATGTGGGGAAAATAGTCTTTGTCCTGCACTGATACATGTGGTCATCATTAGTACCATTCAGTCATCACAGCATACTCTTCACAGCCTGGGAAATGTGTGGTAAGAAGTGTGACCACCCCTTTGGTTAATGGTAGAAGTGTTGTCAAATGGAAGTAGTACAATACATCTGGCCTTTGTGTTAAACTAGACGTTTTTCAAAGTAAGATATTCTGTTGGTAGAAAAAAAGAACATCTTGCACAGTTTAGTACTTATCATACTTTCTTTTCTTTTTCCTTTTTTTTTTTTTTTTTTTTTGCTTTTCCTCCTCAAAAGATTGACATTCCTGGATGTTTTGCGACTCACAGTAGCAAGAAACTAGTGTAGAAATACAACTTGGCAATCATCTTCATTGACAAAAACAAAAACAAAAAGACACAAATAGAAGGACAGCAGTCTAGAAGGCCTCAGGACTCCCGGACAGGCAGGCTAAGTCTAGCATACAATACTGGATATATTTCTGTGTGCACGTCTGTCCTTGAGGGTGAATGTGTGCATAACCTGATGTAGAACCAATAAGTGGGATTTCAAGTGGGAGGAAAGTTTTGAGATATCTGCTGTTTTGTGACTCTTGAATCCTAACGTGGATGTTATGACCTTGTATTGGAGAGATCGTGACCAGCTTCTTCAATTTTCTGTCTCAAATTCTGCCTATACATCCTCCAGATCCACCCATTCATCTCCTGGTGCACTTGAAGCTACTTAGTTTCCCACCAGACGTTGTTCCTCCTCTACATGCAAATCATCCTGCACCATGTCTGGAGACACAGACACTTGCTTTCTTATATCCTGTTGATCCTGTAGATGCAAGTCATTTTCAGGGCTGCTGGTTGCCTCCAGGCCATCCTCCATGTCTTCCCCTTCGTCCTCGTCTGTATTCTCTCGTTCTGCCATGTTAGGCCCTTGTGTTTTGGACTGGGTGTTCCCCAGACCTGGTTGTATATCTCTGACTCGTTTTGGGGACCTCTCCAGGTCTACATCTTCCAATGTGACCCCATTTCCAGCCTTGGCCCTGTATTTGATCCAGTCTTCCATTGCCATGACTCCATCCCCTTCACTGAGAAACTTCCACAGTGCCAGAGGGTCACGGTTCAACCCAGGTAGGGTCAGTCTGGAGGAATGGTTGTCAGTGGCCAAGGAAGTTCCCCTTTTGCGGCGGGACTTGCTGGTGTGGTTGACCTGTAGATGCATGGCCATCAGTTCAACAGAAGAGGTACGAAATGGACAGAACACACACTGACTCAGAGTGTCATCTCCATCTCTTGTTCCCCCTGAAGGTAGAATTCCAGAGCTGCTAACTGTTCCTAATTCTTGCTCCACTGCACCCATTCCATGCACAGGGCGGCGTGAGAGGTCCAAAGGCTCAAATCCACATTCCTGCGAAGCACCAGATGTCATGCTGTTCTGATATCCATTAGTCGGCACCATACGACTTGTAACGAGAGGCTTGCGTCTGGATACTTTAAGCATTTTCGGAGGGGGCGTCTCTCCTGTCCATCCTCTTTCTAGTCCACTGGAGTAGAGGTCTCCCATCATCCCAGACAGAAAACGGTACTGACTCTCCAAATCTCTTTCTTTCTGGGGTGGTCTGGGCTTCTGAGAGCTCTCTTTCTGTTCTAGAGGTACCAAAGTCTGGCTGTGTCGAGATGTGTGGACGTCTGCTGGACCCCTTCCGAACGATCCCTGGTTAGTTGATGGTGGTCGGCGTTGTTTTGGGGTACCCTCTCTTGGAGGGACAGTCAGTGAGGAGGGGAGGCCAGGAGAGGAGGAGCTAGGAGAGCCTACCATAGCATTCCTCTCACGATGATGTCGTTGTAGATGGTATTTCAGAGAGCCAGACTGGGTTCCTGCATAGTCGCAGTGGGGACATTTATATGGTCTCTCACCTAAAAGAGAGAATATGTCTAATACTTATTATACTTAAATATATGCTGTGCAATATATGTTTATCTACCAAAGTAAAACACAACTATTATTATAGAAATGGCATTGAACTAAATATTATGGAAGAACCTGAAATTGCAGTTTGGCTTATGGAAAACTGCTAAGTTGTGTGTACGTGCAATAACAGTAGATGGCACTGTTTGTCTTTGTTTGACCAGTTTTGTGTGCATCTGTCAGATAATGACTTTCAGTCCTTTATTGTAGACGTTAATGACAGTAACAGCAGGAATGAACTGTACACCATACCATCTCGTTGCCATATGACTGAATTAACACTGTGTGTGTGTGTGTGTGTGTGTGTGTTCATAGCTCAGTGTAAAAATCTTACCTGTGTGCACACGAAGGTGCACTTTAAGGTGGTGGGAGGAGCGGAATGCTTTACCACAATAGGGGCAATCCTTCATTCCTGTACCGCGGACACGCTCCCTTGGAGCTGTGGAAGGTCCAGATGATGGCACCCTAAGACCATTCTCCCCTGAGGGTGAACAAAAAGGTAATAAGCACAACTAGGTGCCTTGTCATCAGTATCCTATTAACAGGCATTTACCAAATCTTGTTAAACATAGTAGGGCTGGGCGATATGAACAAAGAAATCATATCCCGATATATTTCAGCTGAATGGCGATATACAATATACATGATATAGATGTGAAAAATACAGTGTTCTTTCATCTTTCGCACTATATTTACTGAACATGGATTATCTCTTCTTTATAGAGTCTTACACCCCCTCCATTGTGTGTATGAATGCATGAATGGGGGTAGAGAGGAGCACAGTAGAAGAGGGGCTGAGAGCAGGGGGCAGAACAGAAGGAGGGAGCAGAAAAAAAAGGTTTTAAAAACTTTCAAACTCAATATTAATGATAATGCCTCCACCCATATCAGGCTGTTAATATCCCGATATTGATATAAATATCAATATAACTATATATAAATGGATATATTGCCCAGCCCTAAAATGTAGGCACTGTGCTTCTAAACAAAGAATAAACAAATTCCTAAAAATCAGAGGCAGATTTAAAGTTCAGCCGGGTCATTCTCATGAAACTTTATACATCATAAGCATTTAAATCTTACTGTGTTAGAAAATGTGATCAGTTCATTTGCAGAATGTATGTGTTCAAATTAGATATCAGCATTTGTCATGGTGAGAATAATCCAATAATCCAGATCCTTACTAGAAAGGTGTGTTATGACAGAGTGGAAACCTCCAGCTGTTCCGACTCCTGACTGGTGCTGTTTGGCCTCATGTCTGCAGTCGTTTGCACTTCCTCGTCCACCTCCTCCGCCTCCTTCTCCACCTCCTCGAGGTCCTGCAGACTTATGTGCACCATCCTCTTCTTTCCCTGCACCCCCGTGTGCACTTGGATACTTCTTCTGTTTCTGTACATGGACACGGGCATGAGCAACTGCCTGCTGGAGATTCTGGAAAAGCTTCCCGCAGTCTGGGCACTCCCAGGGTGCCCCAGAAGCCTCCAGGTCCTCTTTGAAGCCAAGGCCACCCAAGTAGGCGCGCACCTGCTCAGCCTCCCCAGCAACAGTGCCCTGTGAGGTAGGGCGCTGGTGCTGTGCCTGAGATCTCTGCTGCTGCTGGTGGTGCTGCTGCTGGCTTTGCTGTACTGCTGCAAGGCTTCGAGCAACCAGCTGCCACATGGCTGCCTGCTCCCCTCCATCCAGTGCTTCTCCACCTCTCTCTCCTCCGTTACCCAACTCCGCAACCTGAGCCACTGCCTGGAGGCGTTCCATGCAGGTAGCACCACTGTTGTCATTTGGCAACCCCAGGTAACCCCACATTGAAGACTTGCTTGAGCCTGCACTGATTTCGGACCTCTCCGTCCGATTTCCTCTCCCACTTCCTCCACCTGCCATGCTGCGTGCCAGGAGTAAGTTAGAATAAAGAGCCCCTAAGGCCTGGTTCCCAGGACCTTTGGACTGTTCAGACCCTGAAGGCCCTAAACTCCCTAGACCAGCCTTTAAGCCCAGCTTGTTGAGGTGCACTTTCATGTGGTTCTTGAGGAACCAGGGCTCCTTGAAGCCACGACCACAGACCTGGCACTTATGGTCAAGAGAGTCCTTGTGCTTGCGCATATGGCCCTTAAGGAACCAGGACTGGGTGAAGCGCTGGCCACAGGTCTCGCATCGAAAGGCTGGAAGAGCAGGCGCTTGTGGTAAAGGCATTTGTGGTGGAGCGGTGATAGGGCGGGAAGGGAAGACAGGAGGTGGCACAGAATCTTCAGGTGGGTGACTTTCTTGCAGGTGAACAGCTAGACGTTCCTCTTGATTGGCTGAAAAAGGGCACAGTGTGCACTTGTATGGGTTGTGTAGAATTCGTACATGACGAGCTAGTTCAGAGGCGGTGCGGAATTTACCCTTGCAGGCATGGCAGCGGAAGGCAGAAGCTCCTGCAGACGGGGTGGGCTCTTCAATGAGAGCAGGGTCCAAAGGAGAAAAGGTAGAAGATACTGGTGTTTCTTCTGTTAGAGGTGGAGTCAAAGGTGTTGACCCATCCATTAAGAACTGAGGACTACTGGCAGTTTGGAGCGGCTCCTCTGTAACAGCCTCTTCTCTCAGATTACGATGAAATGACCTGGATATTGAACTTAAGCTGATGTCTCTGGTGGTGTGGTTCCGAATAACACCATCACTCATAGGGTTCTGCTGGGGTTTAACATGTGCGGCCCTGTAGAGGGCAGAAGCCCGACGGTCCCTGTCCAGACTATGGGCTCGAGCATGGAGAGACAGAATGCTCTGGAAGCGGAATCTCTTCCCACAAACATGGCAAGGAAACTTGAGGGCAGGACCAGTGGAAGGACCTCCTTGGACAGTCACACCTTCATTGTTGAAAAGCTGCAGGTCCAACTCGTCACTGCAGGTGGCACTAGCCCCTGAGGAGAGGGCCTGCTCCAGTGCGCCAAAAGCAGGCAGAGGTGCTAATGGAGTGACTGGAGGACTGCCTTCTGAAGAGGGACTACACATCTGCTCTTCCCCTGGAAACAGTGCCACAGCTGGAGTGGGAGATGATGGAGCTGACAGCTCCTCATCATCCTCTTCATCCTGCTGGTTGGAATCAGCCAGGGCAAAGGGTGACAGAGGTGCATAAGGGGTGCTGAGATGACTAGAAGGGACAGACTGAGGACTCTGGGGTAAGGAGTGAGGACTGTGGTCAAGTGAGGGCATTGAAGGTGGGGACAGGGGTGCCTCAGAGGAGACAGGAAGCACACACTCTGGAGGGGAATCCATACTCTGTGCCAGATAAACAATAAGAAAGGTTATAAATGTCATCACAGTAATATGTCTATGTATGTAATATGTCCATTCATATGGCACATGCAGCTCTTATGGAGAAGTGAAGGTACTCACTAGTAGTGTGTGTTTTCCATGACCCACTACCTTGGCTGAGAGATGATGCACGTGGAGAGTGGTGATCTGTGAGACCACCTCCTAGAAATCCCTAGAAAACAAACGAATGTGACAAAGGTCAGGTCACTTATCCTTGATCCCAGTTAGACCCAGCATTAAAACCACTGACAGGCGAAGTAAATAGCATTGAATCTCAGGCGGCATCTGTAATCCGGTGGGTATGTTAGCATCAAGTTTGTTGTGGCTAGACGACTGGGCCAGAACTTCTCCAAATATCAGGAAGGTCTTGCGGGGTGTGTTCCCGGTATACAGTGGACAGAAAATGGTCAGTACCAAGAGTGCTTCAAGGAAGGACAACCAGTGAACGTGCGACAGAATTCACTGATGCTCATTACGTTCCCATCTCACAACTTAAAGGACTTAAAGCAGGGGTTGTAAACCAAGAGGCGGAGTACAGCACAGTTTGATGTTCCTGCTGCAGCATACCAAGTGCACTTGGTAATTAGCAGGTGAGATGAATCAGGCGAATGGGTGACAGGGATCCAGCCCTCCAAGGCTGGAGTTCCCCACCCGATTCAAAGGACTTGCTGCTAATTTCTGAAGCAGGGATACGACAAAAGGAGAACGAAACATTGAGCAAAATGAAACTCGTGGCTGAAGGCTGTATATCGAATGGCTTGTTTTGCAGGTTTTCATTCATTATGCCACTTTTTCACCGTTCCATAAATTGAATAGCCTAAATGTGTTTTGTCTTCAAAGGGAGAACATTGCGACCTGTCCTGCAGATTCCTACAGTATTTGCAGCCGCAGACAGATCATCAAGCCAACACCAGGTAAGTTAGAATTGTAATCCGTGGTTCACTAACATGAACACCATTTGTCATCGTTTAGGCTGACATAGATATGCAAATGCACACACAGCTCCTGTAGTCCCTGTAGAGAAGTGCTGCCAATAGAATAGGACTCCCTGGAGCCGATAAAGAAAATGAACCTATTGGCACCATGTCTAATGCCAGGTGTGGGCTAGAGGAGTATAAAGGCCCCCAGCATTGAGCTGTGGAGCAGTGGAACTGTGTTCTCTGGAACAATGGAGCTTCATCCACTACTTTTAGGAGGAGTCGGGGACAAATGAGGTGGGGTGGTGATCATGCAACATCCTGACCTCACTAATGATCATCACCAAAGGCAATCAGATCAGCGTCCCTGGACCATATGTTGACATTAGACATTAACCTAATGTTATACACAACATGCCTGGTCAGACATGTCCATTGGACTATTAGGCAAAACTACTATATCTGTATTTTGAATAAGATTTAGTAAGTAACTAATCTAAATATGATTTTATCTAGGTCTTCCACTGAATTCATGGACACCTGTAGAAACAACAAATGACTGTGTGGTGTGTTTTTATTTCATCTGTCTGTGATAATATATTACAGTACAAATTTACTTGTTTTTTTTTTTCTGGTGTTACTTGATGGATGATACAAATGAGACTCGTAAAATGATTACACAGTGCTTAAGTGTTATTTAATAACTTTTCTATTAAGCATTTATTTAGTGATTTGTTTCATTTGGGAAGTAGTTTTGTATTTCAGACTTGACCTGCTCTGGTACTTTACTTGTTTCCCACATAATCTTACTGTTTTCCTTTATATACATCAAATCAAATCAAATCAAAATTTATTTTTATAGCGCTCTTCACAACTGAAGTTGTCACAGAGCAGCTTCACAGAAACAAAATAAATAAGAAAGGTTAAAACAGAGACAAAGTATTAATGACAGATCCCCTAGTGAGCAAGCGACATGGCGACAGTGGCAAGGAAAAACTCCCTCAACTGGAGGAAGAAACCTTGGGAGGAACCAGGCTCATAAGGGGAGGACCCATCCTCCTCTGGTCAAACTACTTATACATAGTTCGGGGACACTGGACCCCTACATCTCTGTTCTAATACTCGGGTACTGAAGTAAGGTTAATCCTCTGGTGGACATAATATTAACAGTAGATTTCTACAGTTGGTGATGGTGGGTGAGCAGCTAGTCCATGGCAGTGTGGGAAACTAGTCCAGGTCCAGTAGGTGGAAGGTGGAGAGCCAATGTAGACATGACGCCTGGTGCAGTTAATGTAATTAGCTAAAGTTAATCTGGGTGTTGCCTAAACACACATGTATAAAATAAGCAGAGTGGAGTGACTACAGTACTAGATTTGGTTGTGAGTGTGTTTGCTTAGTGTCCGGAATCCAGATCCAGAACAGATATGGTCCGGTGTGCAAGTGGGCTCAGAAACAGATCCAGTTTCCAGATGTTACCACTGATGTGTTTCGGATACAGAGCAGATACTTCGCTATCTGGGTGGAATGTTGCTGGTTCAATTCACTGAACTGGCAAGACGTGACTGAAGTGCTCCTGATCAAGGCACTTGCTGATAGGGCTGCCCACCTCTCCGGCCACATGTGCTCAGGGCTTCTTAGCGTGCATGTGCCGAATAGTTGGTGCATCCTTAATCTGAAGGTGTCCATTTATGAGAGCACATCTTCACAGGTCTTGTGGCGTTCATGTTTCAACAGGTCCGAGCTGGGATCTACACACTATTAGAGGGGGGTGGTTTTAATGGTGTGGCAGATGGATTTCATTGTACTCAATAGAAGTGATCGAACTGCGCAAACCACCACTGATCCTGGATCAGAAGTGAGTCCCGCATAAATGCAGGTGAATGTAAAGTGATACATTACAGAACTGCTCACAACCTCGGTATGTGTTGCATGGGTGAGTATACGTGGATGCACAAGTACAAAGCTAAGGGCACAGCAGGACACAAACTGTCCCAAACAGGATGGGCGCGTGATATTTTGACTTCCCCACACACCCTTCCTGCAGCACAGTAGCTGCTTAAATCAGAATAAAATCAAAATCTGTCACACACCCCCACAATCCGAGCCGATGTAAACACATCACGCCTTACTCACAGACACATAAGCTCAAGCACTCGGAGAGAGGACATGCCCAGACATAGCATAAAAAATGCAATTGAGCTCATTGATGATTGCGGTAGAGAAAAGAAAAAATCTGCTGAATAGTGGATCATCTGTGAAAGTGTATCTGGGCCTGTGTTCTGTGTGAGTCATTATGTGTTGTTTCTGTGTGGGTGAGAGCATCAGGACATACAGTACTGATCTGCTAATGTGGGTCAGTAGGAACAGATATGATTGGACCAGCTATTACTTTGGGTTAGATATGTATTATGTATGTGTGTGTGTGTGTGTGTGTGTGTATAAGGTGACAATAATGATATGTATGCATGCATACTGTGTAATGTGTTTACACTCCACAGTCACAAAAATGAACACACAACTTGTTGTCTTGTTGATTGGTTTGACTGCAGTGGTTTGCTGTCACGCATCAAACGTCCAGAAGGCCTGGTGTCATGGTGTGGGTGCCACTTTGGACGACGCCAGATCACCTTTGGACCTCATTACAGGCACTTTGACAGTCCAACATTACAATAATAAGATCCTGCAACCAGTGGTCCTACCTTTTTCTCAACACACACAGGATTCCAACTGGAATCTACTTTTCTACTATTCCAACAAGACAACGCTTGTCCGCATACTGCTGCCGTCTCACGAGCTCACCTTTAGGACACAGACACTATGCCATGGCCAGTTGCATTTTCAGACCTACTTCTCTGACATTGTGACTTCCCCACACACATTTCCTGTAGCACAGTGTGTGGAGGAACTGTACTCAGCACCAAGATCAATGGCGTCAAGTTGTGGGGTGCAGTATCATTTTGATGTCACCTTTGGACCTCATTACAGACACTTTGACAGACCAAAGTTACACTGATGATTGCGATCCTGCAATCAGTTTGTTCTTCCTTATCTGAACGAACACTATTCCAACAGGCCAACGCTCGTCCACATACTGCTGCTGTCTCAAGACACAGGTACTATGTCACGGCCAGTTGTATCTTGGCTGAAAATGTGTGGGATGCTATTGGATGGGCTATGAATACTCCACTCCTACCAGACAATATGTAGGAACTGAATGAGAATATTCAAGGGGCGTGGGATGGATTATCACATGACACCATTAGAAATGTCTACAACTCTATTCGGATTTGCATTATACCCAACATCATACTGATAGATACTAATTCTGCATGCGTACCTCTCTAAATATTACCCATATCAGTACATTTCGATCATTATTATGATCCCTTTATTATCTACCATCTGAATAGCATTGCAATCCAAAACTTTCTTCTGGGTGCACCTATTTCTACAAATATTTTTAATGATGAGTGCATATATATATATATATATATATATATACACACACACACACACACGCACACACACACACACACACACACACAATATAGTCTGGCCATTTGGCATTTTCACTCAGCTGTGACTTATGAGGACGTCACCACAATATCAATCTCTCCTGCTCCGTATCTATCATTCTCCCTCTTTACTCCACCATTATTGTTACCTCTTTCTCCTTCCATCTTTTTCACCTCTCTCCTCCCATCCCCCTCTCACTCTTTCTCACTCCTCCTCCCTCTATTATTCACTAATTTTCTTTCTCTCTCTCTCTTTCTCTCCTGCAGTGGTGCCAGTTGGCATGGTGCCAGGGAATGCTGCTATCAGCTGGTAGATTGGGGCCTGCCAACATGGAGAAGGGAGAGAAAGGAGAGAAAGAAGGGAGTGAGAAAAGAAAGAAATGTGGGAAGGGGGTTAGAGGAGAGCGACACATCTGAATGAGCCATATTTGATTGGTGATTTTTGCCTGGAAAAGAAAAGTAAGGGGGCACAGAGCGCTCCCGGATCCGGAGCGGAGGATGCTGCGACTGTCTTGGTCTGATGGCATTATTATCATATGAATATCGTTGGTGGCGATGCATTGTTCCACCATGACAGACACGTCCGTGTCCGACCAGGCCTGTCACGCCAATAAAGCTGCTTTTTTCCAAATTTGGATAGATGGAAGGAGTGATAAGGTGCTAGACAGAGGGGGGAGGGGCACACAAATAGATGAAGGCAGGGGAGCGATAAAGCAGCACACAAATAACACACACACACACACACACACACACACCCTCTCTCTCTCTCTCTCTCTCTCTCTCACCCACACACACACACACACACACCCTCTCTCTCTCTCTCTCTCTCTCTCTCTCTCTCTCTCTCTCTCTCACACACACACACACACACACACACACACACACATTTGCAATATGGCAGCAAGTCACCAGATGATTCATGCATGCTAAACACCTTTGTCTGAATGGCCACATGGTACACTCCCCAGAAACAACACACACAGACTTAGCTTTTGTCCCAGTATTAAAAAAGTACAGTTTAAAGGATAATTAAACATAATTAAAACACTTCGGACTAATTCAGGCTTGTGTAATTTGGAGTGTATCTTGTTTTAAGGTGAAAGTGTACAGAAATAAAATGGGAAAACCTCAGACGTGTCCTCCTACTCTGTAATTTCAGATCACAGCCTGCATTTTAGCTCATCTTCAACTGGGAAACATAGTATTATACTGACTCGGGTGTGCTCCCTCTCCACATGCAACTCAAATCAGCTCAAATCAAATCAAATGTAAGTGTTTCTGTCACATACACAGTAATACACACTGCAACTACTAGTAAAATGCTCTGATGACATAAGTATAAAAATATTTGAATAATACATATTTTGGGTCATATATATATATATATATATATATATATATATATATATATATATATATATATATATAGTAGCAGTCATGTATTAGCCTCATATCTTTAAAAAGCTGCTTTCCATAGCTTTGATTAGAAGATAAAGGAAAAATATTTTATTTATTTTATTCCCTGATTTTTAGGGGGATGAATAGTTTTTCTTGGTCCATTTCTCATGAAATTCCGACACAATATGAAGACCAACTGCCAGATTCATGTCGAAAACAGATACGACATATTAGAAATCAATGAGATCAGCACAGATGAGTAATTGCTTTTCTGAAACCTAAGTTCAAGTAATTAAAATGCGTGTGAAAGTCATCATAGAGAACATAAAAAATATACACAAATACTAAAAAATAAATAAAAATAAATATGAAATAAAAAATATTTCATTGAATGAATGTAACAAAGAATCAAATTCTGGTCAAGTTCAGGCTCACAGTTACATTTAATTATGTCAATAAATGTAATCAGCTATGAAACTAATAACTTCTTAAGACAGTGTGATATAATGACTAATGTATGAGAACAGATAAGCATTTTTAAATGAAATTGATGTGGAGTTTATACTGACAGACTTTTAATAAAAACAATACATTGAAATGTTTGAGAAATCAATTTTCTTTCAAGAGAAAATGGAAAAAAAATGTTTTTTATTTGTAATTAGTATTTAAGGCACTGAATGAATTATACATATTATTGATATTATTATTATTATTAAAATTTATTTTATTATTATTATTTAAGTTCTAGAAATTATACCTGACAATGACAATACTATGCTTAAGTCATAAGGATAACTGAACAATAAAAGATGGACAAAAGTATTCAGACACCTTCTCATTTATTGATTCTTCAGTAATCAAGGGCTTTTGTTGGAGTGCCTATCTCTACTCTCCAGGGATGGTTTTCTACTAGGCAACCCTGGCCCTTGAGTGCCAGACTCCTGCACAGTTTTGTGCTCTTCCTGATTCAACTCAGCTGTTAACTGGCAGGTTTAGTAGGTCTGTTAGAGCAGGGAAACCAGTAAACTGTGCTGGAGCTTGTGCCTACACCTGTCCTAGACTGTGGAGAATTGCTGTGAGGATTTAATTCGGTTACTTTAGTGAGGTCAAGATGTTACACAATCATCACCCTCACCTCATCCCTATCTCCCCAATTCATCCCAAAAGTACAGGATGTACCATCATTCCAGAGAACAGTTCCACTGATCCACGGTGCTTTATATCCTTCTAACCCACACCTGGCATGGTATGTAAGTGTCAATGTGTTCAATAACATCTGCTCCATATTAAACTATTCTATATGCATTTGCACATCTGTGTCAGCAATTGATGTAACTGATAATATGCTGGAGGCATGTTTGTGTCCTGTAGTGTTTGTCTCCTTCAGAACATCATATTCTGTGGTCTTTAACAGCTAAAACCATCTTTTTGATTGTGTGCCCACAGCTCCTCAACACCCTCTTCAACTCTGTAGCATGTAATGCGCCTAAAAGGATAAACAGACCTCCATTTGTGCAGCATAACAGATCCTTTTGAGATAAACAGGTTTGTCCATGTATGTGATAGTGTTTGAGTCTGTTGTGGATGTTCCCTAGTGTGTGTGTGTGTGTGTGTGTGTGTGTGTGTGTGTGTGTGTGTGTGTGTGTGAGTTTGGGTGTGTGTGTGTGTGTGTTCACCCATATAGAAATGTGATATTTGGCCATATATGCACATACATAATAAAGTATTGGGCATGTATTTCGCAGGGTATTGACAGGAATCCAGTGATATGATACGTATTACCCGGGTTATGAATTGATATATTGTGATTCAGTGAGCAAAGCTTTATACTGCAATGTTCTTAATACCTAGGCCAGTTTTTGCTGGTTGTTTAGTTTCACATACCTCTAGTTACCCAAAAACGACAAATTACTTAAAGCAGACAGTCACACATGACAGATTATTTTCTGAAGATCCTAGACAACACTAATGTGACTTCATTTGAGATCTAAATTAAGAATTTAGCTTCACTCCTACCATAAAGCTGCTCAGCCCAAGAACCTTCGGAGTTGGCCTCCCTGTTCAGCCGTCCCAGTCTAGTCTGCATTAGCAAAGTAAGGATTATAAAACACAGCTTGGAAATATTGTAAGAAACGGCTACTGAGCTGAAACTGGAATATGTTTTTGGAATAATTGGATTGATTGAATATTTACAGTAGTTGACAGTAGTCCTTCCCTTTTTCATCATTTTTCCAAGTTTTCCAAGCAGGTTGTGTCGTTTGTTTTGATCCATCTCTCTACCTTCCCCGAGTTAACAATGACCCATCGGCCCGGAATGATGAAATGCTAACCTTGAGCTCCCCTGCCCCATCTGAGAAGTGTCCTCTAACTAACTATGTATGAGCAGTTGGACCAGAGGAGGTTGGGTCCTCCCTGTCAGCCTGGTTCCTCCCAAGGTTTCTTCCTCCAGCCACTGTCGCTCTTTGGATCATCAGGGGGTTTATGTTTTTATCCTTTGTTTCATGTATTTTTGTTCCCCTTCTTATTTTTGATTTCTGTGACAGCTGTAAAAAGCGGTTTGATTAATCTGAACTCTGAAGTTGTGATGCTGAGCATCCACAACCTGCGACGTGCAAGCATCACATTTAAAGTCTTATTTAATAATCGATAGCGTATCTCAACTTTCGATATTCCCTCATATCCCTAGTATTTCAAAATCTTAAACATTGGACATATGCATGCTATAATAGATACATTACATATATCTGGGTTAGTAGGTAAAGACATATATGGCCATATATGTAGCAGCCATGTAAGTAATACCAATTAAAGTAGATATACGTAATATGTGCATTTCCATTCAAAGTATGGAAATGAAACTAAAACGGATACTGTAGGTGGTCTAAAACCATCAACACCAAAAATAATTCCAGCTTACATGTTCTTTATCTTGACCTTTGAGCATAAAAGAACATAAGCTCCTGTTAGGCAGTATAACAGCCCTTTCAGCACTTGGTGAAGCCTTTATATACATTGGGTCGGACTGGCAGGCGGAGTCGTCCCAGGACAGTCTGCAGGAGTGGTGGCAAAGACAGAGAGCGGAAAAGAAAAGGAAAGCTGTTTTTTTTTTTCCCCTCAGATGCTGTTAAGCATGTGTAAGCGAGAGACCCCTAGGCCTGGACGTGCGAGAGAGAATGAGGGGAAAGCAGAGACTGAGTAAGTTCAGGCCAAGGTTAAGAACAGGAAATGAATCGCGTCTGTTGGGAAGGTTGCCGTGTGACCAGAGGCGAAAAACCACAAGTTTAAATCACACTTGCGCGCGCACACACACACACACACACACACACACACACACACACACACACACACACACACAATTAAATAATATGTCCACTTTAACACTCATCGAGACTTTATGACTAATGAAAAATGTGTCACTCTTTCCCACTCTAGTTAATATATGTCTTCTTACTTTTCTCTTCTTTTTTTCTCTTTTACTTTTCTTACCATATGTTTAGTACTGTGACACTGCAATTTTCTTCAGGATCAATAAAGTTTTATCTTATCTTTACTGATTTACAGTGCCCTGTGAAGTTATTTAACCCCTTGGCATAATTTTTAATGCTTTGCTACCTCACAACCTAGAATTAAAATGGATTATTCGAGGGTCTGCATAATTTCATTTACAGAACATACCTACAACTTTGGGCATTTGATTTTTTTATTGTAAAACAAACTACAAATAGGAAAAATACTTCCTAGAGCCACCTTTAGGATACAATTCTATTTTTGATTCTGGCCCATTCCTCAAGGCAAAACTGCTCAAGCTCCTCCAAATTAGATGGTTTCCGCTGATGAACAATCTTCAAGTCGGACCACAGATTCTCAATTGGATTAAGGTCTGGCTTTGACCAGGCCATTCCAATACATTTAAACATTTCCCCTTTAACCACTTGAATGTTGCTTTACCAGCACGCTTTGGGTCACTGTCCTGCTGGAAGGACAGATTCCATCCCAGACTCAAATCACTGACAGACTGAAGAAGATTTTCTTCAAAACTCTCCCTGTATTTAGCACCATCCATCTTCCCCTTGACTCAGACCAGTTTCTCAGTCCTTGCTGCTAAAAAACATCCCCACAGCATGATGCTGCCACCACCATGTTTCACTGTGATTATGGTGTTCTTGGGGTGAGGAGATGTGTAGGTTTTGTGCCAGACGTAGCATTTTCCTTGGTGGCCGAAAAGTTCTCATCTCACCAGACCACCTTCCTCCATACATTTGGGGAATCTCCTACATGCCTTTTGGCAAACTCAAAGCGAGTCTTCCTTACTCATCCATAAAGATAAGATAATCCTTAATTAGTCCTGCAGTGGGGAAATTCACATTAACCGATGCACCAGTCTGAAGGAAGCTCCTTCAGGGTTACATTTGCTCTCTGTGCTGCCTCTGATTAATGGCCTCCTTGCTCAGTCTTAAGAGTTTTGTTGGGCTGTCTTGGCAGGTTATATATAAATATATAGTATATATATATAAACTCTAAGATATATATATATATATATATAGATGGATATAATGTGAATCAAACAATTGTTCAATGGACCAATATATATATATATATATATATATATATATATATATATATATATATATATATATATATATATATATATATATCTTAGAGTTTATATATATATATATATTTGCTGCTATATATATATATATATATATATATATATATATATATATATATATATTGGTCCATTGAACAATTGTTTGATTCACATTATATCCATCTGTTTCCCTGCATACTTTGTTAGCTTTCTTTCACCCTGTTCATCAATGGTCAGGACACCAGAGGACCACCACAGAGTCAATCATTTGTCCGGTGGGTTATTCTCAGCACCACAGAGACACTGACATGGTGGTGGTGTATTAGTGTATGTTGCACTACTATGAGAGGATCAGATGCAGTAGTGCTGCTGGAGTGTTTAAACCCACCAACACACCACCATCTCAAGTGTCTCTGCAATGCTGAGAATGACCCACCGCACACATAATAACTGCTCTGTGGTGGTCCTGTGGGATCAGGGCGAAAGAAGGTTGTTATATATATATATTGAGACAGATAAAATGAGTCATTTGGGAAACCCCTGTATTTTAATCTCTTTCAAAATATAGATGATGAACCCTACTTTTGAACTGCTCCACATCTGGGACTTCTCACTGAGGTCCTTCATTCAAAAATTGCTCTTAAGTACTCAGAGTCTCGAGAGGGGAGGCACCATTATAACAGTTGACACACTTTGCTTCTATACACTATATGGATTTAATTTATGGAAAACAACTTCCAACCTTTTCCTAACATCCCTAGCTATTATAGCCCACACAAATATATATTACTATTGCTGCTGGTCAGTCAATAATATGTGCATTACACCTGAATGGTCAGTATTATATACAGTGGAGGCTGAAAGTTTGCGAACCCTTCAGAATGTTCTATATTTCTGAATACATTGGACCTAAAAGTCCTAAATATAGATAAGGAGAACCATATCAAACAAATTAGATGATTACACTTGCTCATTTATTTACTGAGGAAAACTTTTTGCACATCTGTGAGGAGCTAAAGTATGTAAATCTTTACTTTCAGGACATGGTGTGACTTGTGCAGCAAAAACTGCAACTGTTTCCAGTAACTGTAGATTATTTATGCAATATGATCTAATTTAACACAAAACTCTTACATTTCCTTGCATGAAGTGCTTTCTTCAGATCCATCCACACCATTTCTACTGGATTAAGGTCAGGACTGTGACTAGTCAAATTGAAAATGTATTCTTTAAGCTCTCTTTGGTAGAACGACGTGTGTGCTTAGAGTCGTTGTCTTGCTGCATGACCCACATTCTCTTCCGATTCAGCTCAAGGGCAGATGTCCTGAAATTTTTCTTTAGAATTTGCTGATATTCTGAATTTCATTAATGATGGCAAGACATCCTAGACCAGCAAAAAAGGCCCAAATAATGATACTACCACCACTATTTCACAGATGGGTCAGTGTTGTTCGAGCACTCCTGAGGAGGGAAATAATGGTCTTGAATTTTCAACCGTTTGTACATAATCTATCTGACCAAACCCTTTAAAGGTGGTTTTGTAACCTTTTCCAGCCTGATGAGCATCAACTAATCTTGTTTTGACTTTCTTAGAACTCTGCTTTATTCATGTCATAATATCTACAAACATGTGAAGATCAAACGTTGATAGATCTCTGTTCTTTAATAAAATAGGGCACCCACTCTCCGGATTGTTATACCAAGATTGAAAACAGCTTACACCAATTCCACCTTCAAATTACCTGCTAACCCTAAAGGTTTCCATACTTTTACCACTCACAGATATGTATTAATGGATCATTTACCTCAGTAAATAAATGGCCAAGTGTAATATCTTTGTCTCATTTGTTTGATTTGAAAATGAGACAAAAGACTTAATTAAATTTTTGACAAATAATTTAAAGATTTGGGGTCAAATGTATTCAGAAATCTACAAATTCTAAAGGGTTCACAAACTTTCATGCACCACTGTATACTTCTACAACACTCACTGAGAGTCACGCCAAAGGAGTGATATTCCACAATTTTCTAGTAATATGTTTTCCAATTTTTATGATATTTTATAGATGTGTGAGACAAAAACGTCCATACTTCATTAACCCTTACAATTAAATAGGTTATTATTATTATTATTATTATTATTATTATTATTATTATTATCTATTCTAATCTTTATTATGAAGGTTAAGTACATGATTGGCTGTCACATGAAATTGCAGCACTGCTATAGGTTGTAGGTGTATATATGTAAATGAACTGGTTTTCAAGACAATAGAACTATGGGATGTTTCTGCAGCTCACTTTCAATAACTGAGCTGTATGGGCCGAGGAAATATCACTGAAAATGAGCATCACGTTATGGAAAAAAAAGGGTGTACAATGTGACAAATGTGCACAAGGTTGACCGTTTTGGTCAACCTTGCACCCAGGGGTTCTTGCCCTAAGCACCCACCACATAGTGCAGGTCAGTGTTTTCCTTATTATCACCTGACCACTAACTAATGAGTTCAAGTCCATTGACCTTTCTGGGTTAAGATGGGAAATATGTCATGGCCATGACTGGAAGACGTTGCTCAAGGGATGGAACTTTAGGGACAACAGTCTCATCCTATAATATGATGCACCGGGGGGGTAACATTCCAGCACTCCATCTTTTCAAACTGCTGTTGACGCAGTTTGATTGGATAGTTAAACATGCTTAGAGGAGAACACTATGTGCTATTTTTGGAGTTATAACCCATCCAGAGTGAGTGAAGGACTCTGAAATGCAGGGCCATGGATGTTTTTCAGACATCACCAGGGATATCCCAGTAATAGAACCAATGCTTAGATAAATGTTTGCCATATGTATCCCTTTCCTGACAATAACAGCCTACAATACAGCTGTAAGTCAGTCCACTGGGTAGTAACAGGGCTGATTCAAGCAGATGTTAATGGATCTGATATGAGCTATTTTACTCTCAATCAACTACTGATCCTTTGTTTTTACTGGTGTCCTTGATGTCCATAATGGACATTATCCTGAGCATGTATGCCAGCCAGGATACTGATACTCTGCATTAATGTATGTGGAATGAAGTCACGGTACTCAGGCATTACACAGAATTAAGGTAATCAGAGCTGTATTACCCCAGACTCAGCACTGAGGTACTTGGATTTGGCTGGTATGAGTCGATAGTTACTTGGATCAGACTGGTATTCTCAGCATTAAGGCACCTGGATTAAGCCTTTTGATCACCATCTGTTACTCGGATAAAATGGTATCAATACCAGTACCTGGAATTCAAAACCAGTACCTAACTTTGTTTTTCAAATTTCATGCCTCCCACAATATTTCTTTCACGATGGACACTCGCTTTGCAAGGAAAATTGGAATAAAAGCTACAAATGCTTGTATATCACTTGAACAAATGGTGTACAGCAGCAGTACAACTACATTTCACACTACTATGGTTAAACTTTGGCAGCTAAGGCCCGATTCACCAGCTTGCTTCATCGGCTGTGGACGCAGGCGTGCTGTAAATGTTAACGGGCATTGTGGGAGATTGTTTACGGAACACTTCAGCTTTAAGATATATTTTGTGTGACCAGGTGTTTCCATGACCAAGTTTCCAGATGTTTACAATGTGGCCACATTTAAGACCACTTTCAATTCGCCATTACCCTGCCTCGGGGTTACACTTGAACTGGAATTTGGTACCAACTGATTTAACAAGAATTGGTACTCGGTAGTACCGATGTAATGGTCGTGTAATTGGTCAGTACTGTTAAATTGATAAACTTCTGCACACAACCCTACGGTTACCCTACGCATTAACACCTTCAGATCAGTATCGGCCTTTACTCAGCTTTAAACTGCTGAGATTTTATTTTTCGCTCCATACTGAGCATTAATATTCTTGGACATTATTGATATGTTCAATCATTTATGGTCATTATAAATGTACTTGGACGTGACTGGTACTGGTATGAGACAATAGCCAGCATTAAGGTAATCAGATAAGAATCTCTCATTTCTAATTTCATAAGCTTTTCCTTTTACATCTCTATTGCTATAAGAGGACAGCTTGTTCTCTTTCGATACAGCACCTCCTTCGGAGCTCCTTAACAGGGCCATGTTCATCTCATTCATCTACTCGCCTGTGGCGTCTTCCCAGCACACAACTCTGACAGCAAATGTAAGATGTAAAAGAGGTGGCACTGGCTCTATGGGGGAGTAAGAGCAGATCTACCTCCAGCTGAGTGTTAATTGCCCAATTAAACCAATCAGAAGTTTCATTATTAAAGTCTTGACTTTATCGTCCCCACAGCTGCCAAACTCCTGCACATCTGGCTGTGTTTTAGAGAATGTCAGTGTAAGCCAAGCTAAGCCACCAATGACTCTAATATCCATCTCTTCTAACCAGCATCCTTCCTGAAAACCAGTTTATCACGCCAGTTTACACAAGGGTATATTTGAAGTGAGAGGTACCAAAATAAAAATGCGCAGTAACATCACTTGCTCCCTTCCTGCCCCGTCCAGTGAGAGTTTTGAGGTCGGGGTCCGCTTAAAAGGGGTCTGTTTTGTTCTTTCTCTCTCTCTCTCTCTCTCTCTCTCTGTCTAGTTGTTTAACTTCAGTATTCATTAACAGCACATCTTACCTGCATCTCATCCAGGCTGTATTATTTATACCAACCTAAGTTGGATCGTATTGGCCACGGTACTCAGATTAGATCATAATCAGCCACTAGTTACCATTAAGCTACAGCGGACGTTCAGCATAAACACACTTGGAATGAATCAGAATTAGATGATATTTAACATTAGGGACTCAAATCAGTATCACCCAGTACACGGTAATAAGATATGATATGATCTTTCTGGATATGATCATTTGATACTGAGTTTAAGGTAATCAGATCAGACAGTATTAGTCAGTATATTAAGGTCCTCTCATAGGATTGTGTTAGTCAGTACTCAAAATGAAGGTTATCAGATTGGAATTGGAAAGACAATATTCAATGTTAAAATAAACGGATTGGATCATATTGGTTGATATTCAACATTAGAAGGTACTCTGATCAGGATTAGTCAAGTAGACTGTATTGATCGGTACTCAACATTAAGGTACACAGATTGGACTGTATTGATCGGTACTCATCATTAAGGTACTCAGATTGGACTGTATTGACCGGTATTCAACATTAAGGTACACAGATTGGACTGTATTGATCGGTACTCAACATTAAGGTACTCAGATTGGACTGTATTGACCGGTATTCAACATTAAGGTACTCAGATTGGACTGTATTGATCGGTACTCAACATTAAGATACACAGATTGGACTGTATTGATCGGTACTCAACATTAAGATACACAGATTGGACTGTATCGATCGGTACTCAACATTAAGGTACTCAGATTGGACTGTATTGATCGGTACTCAACATTAAGGTACACAGATTGGACTGTATTGATCAGTACTCAACATTAAGGTACTCAGATTGGACTGTATTGATCGGTATTCAGCATTAAGGTACACAGATTGGACTGTATTGATCGGTACTCAACATTAAGGTACACAGATTGGACTGTATTGATCTGTACTCAACATTAAGGTACACAGATTGGACTGTATTGATCGGTACTCAACATTAAGGTACACAGATTGGACTGTATTGATCGGTACTCAACATTAAGGTAATCATATTGGACTGTATTGATCGATACTCAACATTAAGGTAATCATATTGGACTGTATTGATCGGTACTCAACATTAAGGTACACAGATTGGACTATGATTAGATTTTGTGATTAGACAGTGGGATGGGAAGATGGGAAGCTCTTTCAGGAATTCTGGCCCAACTCCTGCACGCATCTCCTTCCTCAACCTGCCATCAGTCCAATCAACCCAGTTTTCAGAAGGGCACATAAGGAGCTTGGGGGGGGGGTTGGCACCAAAACAAACAAAAGCCAGACATACACAATCACCCCAGCCCCCACCTGCCCCCCTCAGGTGAAAGTTCAGGGGTGGGGGGTCGTTTAATGGGGGTCTTATCTGTAGCCCTGTGTCTCCACAGAGGAATCGTGTCATGCGCGTCAACAACGTGCAACCATTTTCACTCCCCCTCCTCCTCCTCCTCCTCCTGCTCCTCCTCGCGCGGCCATCTCAATTAAAGCCACGCAGCACTAATGGAGTAAAGAAGAGCTCGCGCGTCTCAGCCCCGCTCGCGTCTCTGGGGCTTCAGGAGCCCGAGACGCAGCACAACCCGAACCTCAGACCCGCTGCAGGGCTGAGCTGCTGCACACTGCTCCATTTTCCTCCTGATTTCCTTTCAGGCACAAAAGATGAAGGGAGGGAGAGAGAGAGAGAGAGAGGAAGCAGCTGAAAAGTGCCATCATGGGGTTCATCTTGGTTTTCGCTGCCAGTGCAGCCTCCCTCCCTCACTGCGCGTGCACTCACACAGGGCTCTCCAGGACGGAGCAGCAAGCACTTGGCCAACTTTCTTAAAGGCTAGACGATCTGCCTCGTCTGCCCCCGGGAAGAGGGGGGGGGGGGGGGGCATTAGGGCAAGTGGAGCCCTCTGTGGTGGGCTGCCAAGGCTGGGACGCCCAGCGAAGCTGTGGGAACTTCCAGCCTTCAAGCTGAGGGTGGTATCTCCACGCATGGCGCCGCGGGGAGCGTGCACGCCTGCTGTTTTTAGGTGTCGTGCACTGAAAAGTTGGGTGCACGCGCTCCTCCGGGACACTGTTATCCCCGAGTGCACGCGCACATTGTTCCTCTTTTAATTTCACTTTATAATCGTTTGGGAGAAACTTTGCAACCCCGTTGTTGTCACTCCTTCGCTATCAACTCCGGGCGCGCGGGCGCGCGGGCGCGCGCGCGCTGCTCCGAACCGGGGCGCGTGCACACACTCACTCACACTCACTCACTCGTACGCGCTCGCACGCTCGCGCACCGGCAGCACGGATATCATGGACTGCGCGCACGCACACGCATGCACACACGTATGCATGCATGCACACGCATGCACGGGCTGCTTCGGAAGTGATGGACACGCGCTTCTTCTCTTTCTTTCTTTCTTCTCTCTCTCTCTCTCTCTCTCTCTCTCTCTCTCTCTCTCCCTCTCTCTCTCTCTCTCTCCCGGAAGTGATCTCCGGGGAGGTGAAGCTACGGGGTGCATTCCGGGCGCTCCGCCAGTTTGCTTTTGCATTCGCGAACACACCGCGAGAAAAGCACCCGGGAAGAAAGTGCCCCCCGAGCCGAAGCCCCGACCCCCGCGCGCGCGGACCGCGCATTAACGCGCATTTTACTGAAAATCAGCGCAGATTTCCCACCAAAGTAAGACTGAGTGTACTTACGGGAGAGGCGGCGAGCAGATTAATGACACGACACGTCATGATTACGTTTCACTTGAATTAAATACATTACGAGTTTAGAGGGGGGGAGAAAAAATGGAAATCGGGGCAGTTGTATACAAGCATACGCCGTTTCCCCCTCCCTCCCTCTCTCTCTCTCTTTCTCTCTCTCTCTCCTCCCCTCTTCTCTATGCACGTCTCTCTCCCTCATTTTTTTCTCTCCCAAAGATCCATTTATTGTGCAGTCGTGAGTGAGTGAGTGAGTGAAGGAGAGAGAGAAAGTGAGAGAGAGAAGGGGGGGGGGGGTGATGAAGGGGAGGAGGAGGCTGGTTGGTTGCAATACGTAATTATAATCGGACTCCATTAAAAAAACACCCTCGCTTGCAGGACCAGCTGCAAACATGCATACATACATTTGTGTGTGTGTGTGTGTGTGTGTGTGTGTGCCAGTACAATAAGACCACCCCTAGTGTAAGGACCCCCCCCCCCCCCATCACATACCATGCTCCATGCTCCGGACACTGGGAGGGTGAAGCCAAGGAGCTGCCAAAGTGCCAGGCCCCCTACTCCAATACAACGCCAACGCTATACAACCCACCCAGAGAAAGCATGACCAATTTTGCTCTCTCAGGCTCCGGCTGCCAATGACAAGCTTCATGACCCACGATTCAAATCCGTGACCCTCGAATCATAATGACAGTGAATAAAACCTTAAAGTTAGTCAGGATGAACTTTTTTAATATCCTTAATTTCGGAAAAATGAATGAACAGGTGACCCTGTACTTTTGTGCACTAACGCAGTAACGGATCTAAAAAAGTTAAAAAGCTCATTCAATCAATTTCATTCAGAAAGGTAAACTCATCTATAATCATTACACAATGAGTGACATTTCAACTTTAAATATTAGTACATTATTACAGTATCAATATCAATATATCAATAAGTATTTAAAACAAAATACTTGAAAAGTATCACTTTAAATGGAAATTAATATAAAACATATGACATAAAACTTTCTCATAGTATAAAATTTTTTTGAGACATATATAATATCCAAAATGAAAATGCATTGTGACAGATATCAAGCCCTTTTTGTTTTACTTTTGATCAGTATGGATCATAGTTCATATGAGCGATGCACTCAATGTCAAAAGTTGAACCCAGAAAGAAGAGTCAGATTGCAATGCTATTCAGAAGATAGATAAAGGTTATCAGGAGCAATAAATGGCATCGGCCCACTAATGCAACATGCCAGTCATCTCGGCATGACGTTGGAGGTTCCTAAAAGTGTCCTGCGATAATCCATCCCATGCAGCTTAAATACTGTCATTAGGTTCCTGCAGATATCATGGTAGGGGTGGAGTGTTGATAGCATGTGTAATAGAATCCCACAAATTTTTTGGCGTGGCACTGACTTCTGTGCCTCCACACACTGATTCCTTGGTTATCTCCAATGTCACAAAAAAGACTGATAACTTTTTATATATATATATATATATATATATATATATATATATATATATATATATATATATATATTCAGTTCATTTGAATAAATACATAAAGATATATTGCTGACTCCTTGCAGTTTTCAGCTACAACCTAAACACCATATTAAACCCATCAAGAACTTCTGAAAACAGTAATTAGTAGGATCAGGTGGGGTGGATTTGGGTCAAATCTAAAGTCTGGAGGAAGGTAGCTCCAGGAACAGTGTTAGTGATCCCTGAAATATATAAACCAAGAATAAATTAAAATACAATTCATGTGCTTCCTCTAATACATGTGAAGTCAGCCAACATCACTTTTCGCACCACCACCATTGCATCATTGCTGGGCAGCCAACAAACTCAGCCGAGAGCGTTGGGTCCCCAGCTCCAATATAATGGTTAACAGATGCCTGGGCTGGCCAGCAGTGCACTGGTTGAGATGTGGGGAGGGAGAGCGCCATCTATCTACTCTAGCGATCTCAGACTCCAGCTGTTGATGGTAGCAGATCCGTTGCAGAGCCACTCAGAGCCCTTCTTGTTCCTTTTGACTGTACATATGTTCACCCACATGTGTTCTACTGTTTTTTACATTCTTTTAAATACTATAAATGTTCTTTTAAATATTGTGATTAGGTGCCTTAAACATCTGAACTGAGTGTGTAAATGATGTGTTTTGTGTTGTTAAAACAGATTAAGAATGATGGCTAAGCTAGAAATCAGGGTTTGAAAGCTGTATTTGACACAAAAGTCAACCAAATGTGTGTAAAATCACCTTCAGCCTTCCAGACAGATCTTTGGTATTTGTGGACAAACAAGTCCATCTTTGTCTTGTCTCACCTTACAACTTTTTCTTTGTCTGTGTATTTAGCTGTAGTTGAGCTTGAAGGTGTCGTTCTTGCAGCAGGTGTCTTTTCTTGGACGGCAGTCTCTCAGTCAACTGTGATGTAAAACTGCCTTGAAGGTAGACAGTTACTCTAGCAGCGTTGAGGTCATGGCAAGTGTGTGTCCTCTGTGACAGTTTTGGCCCTCTTGCCAGTAACTGGGTGTATGTATATTTGATCCTTTGTTTATTTCAGAAAATAAATAAATAAATAAAACTTATTTTGGTTGTGTTTTGTTATTATCAATATGTTCATTCATTCTGTCCCAGAAAAGTTCTAAAACCCCACAACTGATGATGGGTGTATATATGTAACAACTGTATAATATAATGTATATATACCAACATACAGTGACTTGCAAAAATATACCCACTGCTTCTTACCTATTTGTTACAACATCTATTTAAAGGATTTCTTTTTTATCTGAATTGTATGTGATGCATCTGCACAAAATAGTTCAAGTTGGTGAAGTAAAATGAGAAACACACACCTTTTCTGAAAGGCCTTTGAGGCTGCAATACCACTAATCAAAGAATACCATGAAGACCAAAGAGATCTCCAGACAGGTCAGGGACAAGGGTGTTGAGAAGACACAGAGACCAAAGGTAACTCTGAAGGAGCTGCATATTTCCCAAGCAGAGACGGGAGTATCCGTCCATATGACCACAATAAGCTGTACACGCCATAAAGCTGGGCTTCATGGAAGAGTGGCCAGAAAAAAATAGGAAGGTTCATTATGAGTTTGACAAAAGGCATGCTTCACAATAAAAGGTTATAGGCATGTTCTCTAAATAAAACTATCCAGACCTTCACATAATCAATTTTATTTCCAGATCGTTAGGTAGAAAAGCATGACAAGGGGGATGAATACTTTCGCAGGGGCACTGTACACTACCCATTATAGTCCCACATCCTAAATATCGTGAGTGGGGTCTGCATAAGTAGCCAAACTAGGAATCAGAAAGTTTTGTCAGTGGGTTCCATGTTGGCCCACATATAGATCATCAGGGCCCCTGATGGGACCTGAAAGGGTTAAACACGGAAGGTCCCATGTGAGTTTAATATTTCTTTATTCATCATTTCATCATTAACCCACATAAGATCTGGCTCAGGATATAAGAATAGTCCCTAGTCTACAGTGATAGAGTCCATTATATAGTCTCCATTATATAGTATAGGGGCCCTGGTATTCTCAGCAGTTTCTCAATGAAAGCTCCAGGGTTGGGCTTCAAAGTTCCAATCCAAACCCAACTTTTACATTCAGTATGGTTCTACACTGTGCCGACCTTATACCCATCATATTCCCATCATGTGGCTTAGTGCTGGGTTTGAGGCCTTGGGTGGAGTTTCTAGGTTCTCCCTGTGTCTGCCTGTGTTTCCTCCACATTCCAAAAGGTGATAAGGTGTATTGGATACTCTAAAATTCTAAAACTCTAAAATGTGTGCGTAAATGTATGTGTATGTCAATGTACATTTGTATACACAAATGTGGATTGGTTTCTGTCCTGGGTGAACAGGACACTAATGCCCAATGCAGTCCTCCAGGTGGTTGGTCATTTCCCAGAGAATATCTTGGGCGTGATTGGCTGCTGCTTCTCACTGGTGTGTGTTGGCTGAATGCGTTAGTTGATTGTAGAGTGCTGACTGGAAAGTGGCCTTGGGTATCTAGTGTACCTATATCTATATATAAGAGTAGCTTAACCATTATGGGGCCTAAAATATTTCTATAATATTATTTAAAATATTATAGGAGCCCAGCTTGCAATGAATGTCCCAGTGTGTGCAACATAATCATTATGGCACTATATTATGGCCATTTCTTCCCCATCTTTTAACCACATTGACTGATAAGGGTCATTTTAGTGTAGGAGGTTTCATGGCTAAATTGGAGCAGCCTGGTGGTCAATCTTCATTAATTGCACCAGTAAGAGCAGAGTGTGAAGGTTCAATTAGCAGGTAAGAGCACAGTTTTGCTCAAAATATTGCAATGAACACAACATTATGGGGGACATACCAGAGTTCAAATAAGGACAAATTGTTGGTGCACGTCTTGCTGGCGCATCTGTGACCAAGACAGCAAGTCTTTGTGATGTATCAAGAACCACGGTATCCAGGGTAATGTCAGCACCACCAAGAAGGACCAACCACATCCAACAGGATTAACTGTGGACGCAAGAGGAAGCTGTCTGAAAGGGATGTTCATGTGTTAACCCGGATTATAACCAAATAAATGTCATTCCCAAGAGGAATTGACACTGTATTGGCCGCAAAAGGAGGCCCTAGTACACCACACTAATAAATTATTGTGGTCTAAAACCAGGTGTTTCAGGTTCATTGTCCAACCCCTATATATATATATATATATATATATATATCCCATGTGATGTGATATTTGCTGTATATCATTTGAAAACAGTAGTCAGAAGTGAGGATGCTTTGTTTGAAAGGTTTCATTCATGATGCCACCGCAGTTGCTGTACAAGATTTAGGAGTTGGCCTGGACGAACCTTAGTCGAGTCCCATCATTTACTCAACTAAAGCTAAGCGTTAAAACTGCCCAGTTTCATCAGATATCCATCAACTGCACGTTTAAACTGTTAATACAATCAGAAAGTTTCAGCTGGAATTCATGAGAACTCCGCAACTGGTTTTGGTTGTTATTTGGGAACTGAGACTGCATCTGAGGTTTGATCTCTAATCTCGTCACTGGGGTTTTCATCTCATTCCGAGCGAGTCACTTTTCCTGCGTGCCATTTTCCTCAGCCCTGCCTCTCACGTTGCTTGACATGACATCCTAAAATGGCCACCTGATTAATAAGCCATTATTCAGTCTCAGACTGCGAAGAGACGAATAGGTCATAGGCAGCTCGTTCAGAGGGATGAATTGGGGGTGGGGGGTGGGGGGTGTGTGGTGGTATCAGCTGGCATACACTGCCACTCTCTTCCAAATCATCTTTGCGAGTATATGTTATATTTTCAAACCTCACACAATGCAGCTGTTGTTGTTTGTGAGTGAGTGTTGTTCTTGCATGCTTGGTGTATCTGGTTGCGGTCTCAGCGCCTGTGTATTGTGTATGTGTGTATGGCGGGTGTCTGATACAGTAGCATCACCACCCACCCCTGACGCTTTGATTGTTTTTTTTCTCATTTTTTTTTACGCCGCAGCAGAAATGCACCAATTAATATGCAGAGAGTGAGTGAGACGGAGACAAACAAAAAAAAAAAAACATGCAGGGAGGAGGGATGGTGGGATGAAGGGAGGAGGGAGAGATGGAGGGAGAAGAGGGGGCAAGATGAAATGAGAGATGATGAAGAAGAACAAGGAGGAAAGGAAAGAGAGATGGAGGGAGATATGGAGAAGATGGAAAAGATGAAATGAGAGAAAGAGGAGAGAGAGAGAGAGAGAGGCAAGGGTCCAATGGGGTGGGGGGGGATCAATATGTACATATTTAGTGCTGGAGAGATGGAGGGATGAAGGGATCGATTGGGAGGGGTGGAGGGTGGAGGTGTGAGGAGGCAGTGAGGGAGAAAGAGAAAGTGAGAGAGAGGGAGAGAGGGATGAGTGTAGAGGGGTAGAGGGGTGGAGTGATGTGGCACTGGCTGCTGTCTCTTTGTCGCAGTGTCAGGGTATTGATACTGTAGTATCGCCATGACAATAGCACCGTGGCGACGGCCATGACGACGCTGGGGAGCACAATGCACTGCAGCCACAATGCTGAGGGCACTGAGGCATCACATATAGCTTTGGGTGGGTCGGGGGTGGGATTGGGGGGTGTAGCAGGTGCACGTCTGGAATTTCAGGGAATATTAAAATGCATGTTAGTTACAGTGCTCCTAAAATACTCTACAGACCACACTTCCATTTTAACCCAGACTTCCAGATCTGTTGAGGGAGGGGGCACTCTTCAGTGAGTTGTAGCACACTTTTGAAGAGCGTCACTTTATTCCAACCTCAGTGGTGGAACGTAAAAAAAAAACGATAGTACACGTACATGTTATATACTTCAAAGGTCATATTGTTATATATGTCAATATTATAGGATGTGTACTATCCAATGAAAAACACGTATTTCCAAAATGTCCATCATACAGAAGTCAATCTTACAAAAATGCTCTTAACTTTGAATGGAAGTAAATATAGAATATGAGCTTCTCTTAGTAAACTGAGAGCATTTGTATCGCTCTATTCATCCAGAATCGTTTAACAGGATTCAATTGATGGAGAAAACTAAAAAAGCACAAAAATGGAAACGTGTTTTCATTTAAATATTCCGATTCATCTATTTTAAACTTATTTTTACTTGTTAAAAGCAATTCTACTACCTACTGAATTCAGATCTTCCAATAGAATGAGACACTTTTGTTAGATAAAACAATTAAAACAGGTATAAATGAGCTAGACATTGGTCATCATATTTCTAAAATAATCAAAATGACAAATATCATATATTTCCACAATATTTATGATTACACTTCCCAGGATTTAATGTTTTGTACTGAAGACAAACTGCTACTTGTCAGCCTAGAAGTCATCCGGAGTGACCAGCCCCTTTTTTTCCCTTCTCCCACTATGATCTATAGTTCGTCTCACCCTCCTTCCCCTCCTTTTTTTTTCTCCCTCCCTCCCCAAGCCCCCTTCCCTCCTTAATATGATGTAAAAAGCTAATCGCATGCAAATGTCTGTTGTCCCGGTAACGGGGCCGAAAAATCCCTTTGATGTTTCACCCAGCTCATTCTCTCCACGTTCCCTTTGTTCTCCAGAGTCTCTCTCTGCTTTGTCAACATACCCCCTCTACTCTAGCCTTCTCTCTCTCTTTCTACACATCTCTATCTCTCTCTCTAGAACCTGTCTTTCCCCATAACCTCTGCTCTCTCTCCACCTCCCCCCCTTTTCCACTTTTGCTTGCTCGCCCGCTCTTCAGCGTTCCTGCCAGACAAAAAACACTAAAAAACTTCCACACTTCAGCATACCTCTCTCTCTCTCTCTCTCTCTCTCTCTCTCCCTCTCTCATTCTTTCACTCTTGTTCTCCGTCTCCCCTCTCTGTGCCTCTCTGTCTGCGCCCTCTCACTCCGTCATTCCCCATCATCCTATCTACTGTCTTCTGCCCCCTCTCTCACTCTCTTTCTCTAAACCCCTTCCTGTTCCTCACTGTGCTCTCTCTATAGATCCTCTTTTCTCCCCTCCCTCCCTCTCCCTCTCTCCCTCTCTCTCAAATATCTGATCCCCTTCATTGGCCGCTGAGCCGCTGCCATTTTCAGTGTGTCAGTAATGTTGTCAAGTGCGTATCCCATAATGCCCGGGTGCTTTAGTGCAGCGATATGTGCTAAATGTCATTAGTCCCACTCACTAAAATGGCTGCAACAAACAGTGCTCTGCTTCTCCTCCGGGTTGAAATCCCTCGCTCAGGAGCGACAAAAACAAACAAACAAGTACAAAAGTGAATGGAAATCAACCCATCATGCAGTCACTCCATCCCTAACGCTGTTACGAGGTTTTACAATGCCAAATAAACACAAACAATCAAATAAATAAAAGAAGTGACGCTTATATGAACTGGGTTTCTTTGGTAAAAAGCTTCTATTTACAATAAAAATGAGTCCAAATTAGAGACACACCAACCAGCCACAACATTAAAACCATGCCACTAAAACATGGCCTGAATGCCACAGGGCTTCAGAAGGCCTCCCATGGTATCTGGACACTCCTGCAAGCTGTGAGGTGGGACCTCCTTGAGCATCAATGATTAATGAGATTTGGGCACCCTTGACTCAGTCTCCGTTTCACGGGTTGTCCTTTCTTGTAGCACTTTTGGCAGGTACTAAACACTGCATATTGGAAACACCCCACAAGACCTGACTTGTGTTCTGGAGACGCTCTGACCCAGTGTTCTAGCCATCACAATTTTTATGCTCGGAAATGTAAAGCGTTGCAACAAACACAGCATTCTGGTTCTTCTCCAGTTATAAATCCTGTGGTGTCTGGACACATTCAGACATTAGCAGGTACTGAACAACATACTGGAAAACCCCCACCTGCCTGATGTTTTGGAGATGTTCTGACTTTGGTTCTTTGGCAGGTTTATTTTTTTCTCTCAGGAGTGACAAAAACAAAAAGTCAACACAGTTCAACACAGCAAGCAGTCACAACATCATTACTGACGAGAAGCTTATAAAGGCACTGTGGTTCTTTGGTAAAAGCTTCTATTTACAATCAAAATGTGTTGAATTTGGAGATTCACTAATCAGCCATAAATTTACAACCACCTGCCTAAGACTGTGTTTGATCCATTTGTGCTGCCAATATGTCAAAGATTTTGCAAGACAGCATCCAGAAGTATCTGGACATCTTCAGATGTAAGCAGCAGGTCATTTAAGTTGTTGAGGTGAGGTCTCCATGAGCACCAATGATCAATGAGCTTTGGGCACCCATGACTGTGTCACTGGTTCACTGAGTCTTGGAGCACTTTTGGTTCACTGGTTGGAGCACTCATCGCAGCATACTGGAAAGACCTGCCTGGTGTTTTGGAGATGTTCTCTAGATGTTCTCACTCTGTCTAGCCATCACAATAATTATCCTTAATCACTGTCCTTAATTTGAGCAATTTTGGTAGGCACTGATGGTGGCATAAGAGCAACACCCAACAAGGCCTGCCTGATGTATTGGATATGTTCTGTCTAGCCATCACAATTCTTGTGCTTGGAAATATAAAGTAAAATAGCTACAACACACACACACACACTCTCTGGTTCTTCTCCAGTTTTAATTCTCTCAGGAGTGACAAAAACAGACACAACAAGTACAAAAGTCAATGCAATTCAACACAGCATGCAGTCACTCCATCATTAATGCTGTTAAGGGGTTTAACACTGCTAAATAAATGTAAACAATATCAAAAAGGAGCTGAAAAGCTTATAAAGGCACTGTTTTTCTTTGGTAAACGCTTCTATTCACAATGAAAACTGAGAGTCATGCCAAGGTATTTATAGTTATGAAGAGCGAGCTGCTTCAAAAGCGCTGAATCGCACAGATTTCCCACTGTGGAAAGTATGTTTGGATTGAGTTTGGTGTGGGTTTAAAGCCTTAGCTACATTCCTAATGCAGCTCACACGCACACACACACTCTCTCTCTCACTCACACACACACACACACACTCTCTCTCTCTCTCTCTCTCTCTCTCTCTCTCTCTCTCTCTCTCTCCTTGTATAATAAAACATGATAAAGTCATAAGGAATGTCAGCCAAACTCTAAAAACATTAGGCCTTGATAACAATCAGCTTGGCTTTCTTCATCTTCGTCCTGACCACACAAGAGTCCTGAAGCGTCTACTGGAAAGCAACAATGTTGTGGGTTAAATAAAAGAGATGAGCAGAAAATAAAAGATGTCATTAAGAGCAGGAGTTGGCTTGACTGTTCCCGAAATGGATTATCATCCGTGCTTGACTCAGCTCTAACAAAAGATCAGCGCAGACTCTCGAGGACAAGTCGAGCAATCCAGCGCTCCGCTAGATTAAAGCTGCTCAAGGTCTGATCGAGTATAATAGAATATGCAAGGGTGGGGCTCACCAATTACATAACTCATAAAAGAATAAAGCAGAAAGTCCCAGCATTTCCTCTCATGCAAACCATCTTTGGATTTGGCTGGCGGAGCTGCAATGACAATCAAAGCCAGCTGGATCCTAATGCAACTCATAGATGGAACAAGGAAAAATCTCTTCTCCTCGCACAGTGGGAGAGAGCGGCAGCGCAAGTGAAAGAGCGAGACAGTGGTGGCTATGTGAATTCAAATGGCACTAACTAACAGCACAATAACAATAAGGTCTGTGTGGTGAAATCTGCTCAACTCTAAATTCTAAAGGTTGAACAACCGCAAAACAGCCCATATTATCCAGACAGATATAGCCAGTTCAGTTTGCTGGACAGGCATGAAGCCAGTCCGTGTCTACATCGGGTTTCAAAAGCTGATTTTCAGTTGGATTTTATATTCAGTGATAAACTTTGAAATATCAAAAGTCACAAAAGACGCCATTCTGTAAACTGATTATGACCTGGTGTTACCTCACAGGACTTCCCACACTTGTCCAAGTTGTGAAGTGCTATCTTCTGAGGTGGAACACTGGCCAGGGAGCTCATGGCAAGGTGATGTGAATTATTAAGGCGTGATGGTGGGTGTGAGATAGATATGCCGTTTCATATCTACACGTAAATAATACACCTTGATCCACAGCGGAACGTCTGTATTCACATTACTATCCACAGTGGACAGTGCAGAGGCTACCCAACGTGCTTGGTGAACATGTCTGGCTGCATCTGACTAGAATTGTCCATGTGAACAGACAGCGACTCTGGCAGTAATCACATCCACATTCAATGCAGAAGCCCCACAATCATATCCCGCAGGTCAAAGCAGCGTTCCAAAGCAAATCTTCAGATCTTCCATGGGATATGGTAGTAAAAGATCCACCAGAACACCTCTGTTGCCCATGACACCAGACAAATCATCTCACCTGGGCTTGTGAAGTTGTTAGACCCCAGGATTTGCAACGTGTGGCGTGGTCTGATACGTCATGGTAACGATTGTTTGGAGCTGATTGTAGGGTTCATGTGTGGCACAGACCCCAGAAAGCCATGGACTCCAGCTGTCAACACAGCATTGTGCAGCCTGGTGTTGGTTCCATATTGGTGTGGGGTGTATCCTTAGAGTGTGAGTTGGGTTCACTGGTCCAGGTAAACAAGTCATTGACCAGTTTGAGGAGCTTGCTGGAAAGTGCCCAGGTCAGGCACTGTGTTTAGTGTTGCAGTGTTAATAGCCACTGCCCTGTCCACTGTGGGTGGTAATGGTTGAACTCTAACTTTGCTTAGCCATGAGTACACTGGCCAGTGTTTAACCTCCAACACAAGATAATATCTCACTGCATATACAGGTGTGTGAGTTCCCGCGCTGTCACCTGAGCCACGCTTCATAATCAAGTTACCGTATTTTCCGGACTATAACCCGCTCCTTTTTTTCCATGCTTTAAACCATTCGGCTTATAATGAGGTGCAGCTTTTCCTTCTTATATGCTATTTTCCAGTTTGTTTGTTTTTATTTTATCTTTGCGGGTGTGGCTTATAGTCCGGAAAATACGGTATATACTGATATGACTTTTGGTAACATCATTTGAAATTGAGAGTTGAAAAGTTACGAGTTTTGGAGAGACACCAATCAGCCATAACATTAAACTACTTATAATTTTTGGGTCCCTCAGGAACCACCAAAACAGTTCTGATCCATCAAGCCATGGACTCAACAAGAGCTCTGACATTCAGACTTTAGCAGCAGTCCAGTGAATTGTGATGTGGAGCCTCTATGAGCAACAGTGAGCCTTGGGAACCCCTGATCCATCACTTGTTCATTAGTTGTCCTTCTTTACATCGCTTCCCAACACCCAACAGGGCGTGTGTGTGTGTGTATATATATATATATATATATATATATATATATATACACATACTAGTGCATCTCAAAAAATTTGAATACTGTGAAAAAGGTTTTTGATAATTAATAATAAAAAAAACTAAAGTGTCACATATCTTATATTCATTTAAATGAAATATTTCAAGCTGTTATTGTTTTAAAGTCAATACTGTGATTACTAATCTATTCAAATTTGAATTAAAATGTTGTCATATTTTGAGATTCTGGATTAATAAGATTTAAAAGAAGGCTTTTAACATGTCACTAAACATAAAATATGACCAATCTGTGATCACACTATCACACTCTATCTATCTATCTATCTATCTATCTATCTATCTATCTATCTATCTATCTATCTATCTATCTATCTATCTATCTATCTATCATGCAACATATCCCTCTCCAAGTGCAATGTGTGCATTTTGCCACACATACTGTTCTCAACATGTACAACATCACCGTGAGTGAACAATAATTAATCAGTTTCAACACAGAAAAATGCATTTGGCCTTTAGCAGAGCTATTGAAAAATGACAGACTCATTGTCTACAAGCTGTTGCTCACTAGCACCACCTGATGGACATAACATGTACTGGACAACTTTAAAAGGTGAAGAATCTACAGTCATACAGAAAAACAAAACAAAGTACCTCACAGATGTTTGAGTCTCAAAGTCTAACCTGGTTAAGTTTGTCTGACTGCTCAAGATCATATACAATGATAAATCAAAAATACATAACATGAAACACGTTCACATCCCATTCTGATGAGACTAATATTGAGCATGAAGCGCTACATGCCCTACATTGCTATTATACAGCAATAAACACAAGGATAATCACAAAGATTTTCCAACATTATATGATATTTAGAGTCATAATACTGAAGAGGACCTGAGGTTGCACGAAGAAGGGAAATCCATGGATCCCTTCATTTAAAAGAAAAGTGAAGTCGTGCCAACGTGATCATATTGGTCAACAATACATATCAAGCTGAGCTTCAACATTAGTAAAAGAGCTATAGCGTGTTTTTGTTTATTCCTAACTGCAGGTTCGAACTTCTCCAATCAAATGATGTCCCCAGGGTGGAGTTGTTAATGGAGCACTGAGGCCTTGCTAAGATATGAACTTGTGAGCTCCTTACACTTGATGCACGGCAGTTAGACTGTAGGGCCACACTACAGTTTTGAATTTACTCTACAATCAAAGACAGTTCTGTGTGAATTTAGCTTTTTGTTCCTTCTTGTGAACACAGACATGTGCATGGTTTCACAGCACTAGGGTGGTGCTACAGTCTAACTGCATGCTCAAAGAGACAAGAGATCAGTTCAAATCCCATCAACATCACAGCCCCGCATGGTCACTCTGAAAATAGAAGGCCTCCCCAACTCCACGTGATATATGGAGTTTCTGCTGCTGTTTTACTAATGTTTTTGAGGGTTAACTCAATATGTATTTGTGACCAAACTGAGATGCAGAAGTTAGAAATGTGAGAATGTTTGACCAAACAAAGTTAAGTTAAAATCTATATCAGCTTTTGGAATATATTTGGCCAATTCCTATGAACAATGAGCTATAGATGTGCTCTGAACAGGATAACAATGATTCTTTTATAAACGTAATGTCATACTATTTTAGTGTCATAAGACTTTGTGACATCTATGCAGGGACGTCCACAGATTCTCAAAACAAACCATTATTTCCCCCAACTGCACACACCACAGGCTTAATATTACTTTTATATTGAAAAGTGCAAGAAAGTGGATATCTACAATAGAAAAGGTTGCACATAATTGAACAATTTATCTACACAACAAATAGGCTTTTCCTCAAAGATTAAATTTGCTAACTTTTGATCGCTTATGCTTTGAAGTGATGGTGCATGACTACTAATTTTGTGCAAATATTTCCCTCAGGCTTAGCTGGCAAACTGCTATTTGGAAGATAATGAACTGGCATTGGCGTCATCTTTGATTTGGTACCAACATAGCCAGTGTGTGTGAATAAAGTCCAAAAATAGGAATGGCAAGATAACAATTCATGAGTACAGCAGGATAACATTAGGCCTGTAATTAGGTGGTGTCATTTCTGAGGAGGTTTGTTTACAAGAGAAAAGACAAAAAAAACAGATTTTTCAAAGCCAAAATCACGACCATGGAATGATATTTTAGATCCTTTTGGATATTTTTTCAACTTAAGCAGCTAATCCATCAGTGCCAGCCATGTACATACGCCTGAAACACCACTGCAAGCTCCAGTACCTGGAATTCAGTTTCCCACAGAGCAATGGGGAGAGACAGAGCTGGGAGGGTCTTTTGAGTGGGATGTGTCATGTCCATCAAACCTTGGTATATTTTATGATATGGAATTGTTGCTGATTCAGTCTCTTTTAGTTCAGCGTGTGTCCAGTTTTCCCAATATCCAGTGAATGTCCATTTTAATTCTATAGTAAGAGGAGAAAAGAGGACAATGCGGAAGTTAATTTCAAATAATTGTTGCAATCAACTCTATTACAGATGATTTTTGACTGATATATACAAGGAATGAGACACTAACATTTATGCTTGAGATTATGTTCACACAGAGGTGGACGGCGATGGGTTCTGAACAAATACAAAAGAACAAACATGGGAAGAAACAGACATTTGAAACATTTGAAAACAGAAAGATAAACACAAAAGCCATAAACAGTAACAGCATGAATAAGACCGGGCTGTCTTTTCATCCAAATGGAAATGTACTTTGTTCTACTGTTGTCAGGGCCAGAGGGGCAAAACCTCATATAACATGGACGCAACTTAAGGCTCCTGCAGATGATGTTGCATGAGTATGGCTTCGAATACCTGCGGGGTGTGCAGCTCATAGACTGAGAAGAGGTCCAGTGCAGTGTAAAGTGGGACACACAGATGTTTATGATAGGTTTAAAGGAGTGATTGCACGAGTGTGCCAAAGGCCACAGTGGGAACTGAATTAGCAGGTGTACTGAAATGGAAAAATGGGTCTACCAGTCCACATTGGGTCTACTATTGAAAGAGGGAATCAATGCACTGCTTCCCTCTACTCAATCAATGAATCCTTTTGCACACCCCACAGGTATTTTTAAAACACAGTCATCCACATTCAATGCCATCTGCAGGCCCCTACCACCTAGACCATACAAGGTGCTAATCGTTTGTCTGGTGATCTTATTATTATTGCCAAATGTAGAACATTAATTAACAAAATTAATCTGGAATCCTTTGGATTATTATTGGATTTATTTAGTGATGCTTAAAGTAGATCACATTTTATTCATATTGAAATATGGATTAAATCACACACACACACACACACACACACACACACACACACACACACACACACACACACACACACACAACGGATGAAGGTTCTAATACAAATTTAATTCGATATTACAATTATTCTGTAATTTTACGCTAAATATTCATTATTAAAAGCTTCAGTTTTAAGAAGAAAGTGCAGTTCATCGTAATTAATCACAGAAAAATTGTGAAAGTATGTTAATTAGTAACACTTATTCTCAGTTTTATTGCATTATACCTTTAGTGAATATATAAAGATGTGTGAATGTGATTTTTAGTTCCCACCTGTGTGTGTCCAGTCTGGCTAGTTTGTATAGAGTCTCTCTTTGAGTCTCTAGCAACAGCAGGAGATCCTCCTTCTTTCTGGCTGCCCACTGAGGAGGAGTCTGAACAGCTACTCTGAACTAAAAGAGAGAGAGAGAGAGAGAGAGAAAGTAAGAGACTATAAAAAAAAAAGCTTGTCATATCAATGTGGACAATCCTGATCCAAATTCCCAAATAACCAAGAGACAAAATCAACAGAGACACCCAGTGGACAACTTGCACACTGCTCACCAGAGGTTCTGGGGGCAAAATGTTTTAAATGAATGTGTTTGTTTCAGCTTTCAGTAAGTTAATATATTAGGTTTTAGGTTCATATATAACATAACATCTCATAACCTAGTACATCTACACCTGCACATGAATAAATTATTATATTTGTATTGTATTTCTATCTATTTCTTGAATATTCTGAAACATAACAATATGACCTCCTGCACAGCCTGTATGATATATCTTTTATTCTGTAATATACACTATCTAGTGAGTGAGGACAGGATCCTGGATCATAACTACCCCACCTCATCCCCAACTCTCCAACTCATCCCAGTAGTACTGGATGGTGCAACATCATTCCTTAAAGCTCAATGCTGGGGGGGGTTCTAATACCCATCTAATTCACCTGTCATGTTTATCGGCTCCAGAGAGTCATGTTCCATAGCTTGTATTTCATCTTTCAGTTCTACAAAAGTGTCAAAATGTGTCATTTTATTAAAGCAACCTGAAACAGACACAACAAAACACTTTTAAATGAGCTGATTTTGTCCCAACAATCATCACACCAGCATTTGGTAAATGAGGTCACATATTCACACAATCACAAACTATTATGTGATGCATCCAGGATGTGGCAGTTAAAAACTTCATGAGTTAAAGCAAAACACTGCGTCACCGTGGGCTCTTATTGGTTAATGTGTTTTTTGATGTGCATGGAAGAACATATGAATGTTTATATTTTACCTCGGTCATTAAGACTGCAACTGGAGTCAAGCTCAGCTGTCTGACCTCCGGTCACATCCAGCAGCAGCTTACTGGACACGCCCATACACAGAGACTCCTTCAGGCACAACTCTGTAGATATACGCAAAGCATACAGTAACTCTGAGAAACCTTAATCAAAAACAAACATCGTACACACACACACACACACACACACACACACACACACACACACACACACACACACACACACACACACACAGTGAATACTATATACAACAGTCAATGCGCCAAGGCAAGTTTTTTCTCTAAATGTTGCTTCTTAAGTTCAGTTTTACTGATTCACTTAAAAGGGAAACAAATCTCTATGACCTGATTGAGAGGAGCCCTGCATCTACGGTAGAGTTGCACCCATTGGGACTGTGATGGGTAAAGTGCCTTACCCAGGGGCACAACTAGCAATACAGGGTCAATCCTGGGACGAGGAGTACCGGGTCAGTCCTGAAATTGATCCCAAGACATTCATCTTTCATGAGTAGGAGTACCCAGTTCATTCCTGGGATTTGAACCCATTGTCTTTGGATTGCATCACCAGGAGTATCTGGTTAGTCCTATGATTTGAACACACCACCTTCATATTGCATAATATGAATGGAGAGTATCTCGCTATCCTGGGATTTGAACCCACAACCTTCAGATTAAATAACCAGGAGTACCTGGTCAGTTCATGGATTTGAACCAGTACCACGCTGAGATTTGAACCCCGATTTTAAGATTAAATAACAAGGTACCAGGATAGTCCTGGGATTGGAACCCAAGAAGTTTGGATTGCATGATCAGGAGTACATTGTCAGTTTGAACCATTGATAATTGGTCTACTTTAGACTTTGGTCTACTTTCCTGGACTACCTGATCAGTCTTGGAATTTGAATTCATAATCTTTAATACAAACAACCAATACCTGGTTAGTACTGGGATTTGAACCTATGAACTTTGGGTTCCATAACCAAGAGAATATTGTTAGTTCTGCTATTTGAACCCACAAATTTCAGTCTACACTGCATGAATTCATCATTCAGAGGAATTCAAAAAATATAAATGACACAGGATTGGTAGTTACCCTCTTGACTACACTGGGATCTGGCAGATAATTCAGGGTGTCTCTCAAATTGATACAATGTGCTGCTCATTTGGCCAGCCCATCATGTTGCGTAGGTGGAAGATTAAGGAGGCAAGTCACAAGGGGGAGTTAGCTGCCTTGGAACTGGTGTGGCGGAGAGTGTCTTGGCAAAGAAGTAACTGATTTAATGGATCCATATAATAAAAAATCTTAAGTTCCATACTTTCTTAAAAAAAAAAAAAAAATAATAATAAAAAAATAAAATATGTGTAAAAAAAAATAATATATATATATATATATATATATATATATATATATATATATATATATATATAGGGGTTGGACAAACTGAAACACCTGGTTTTAGATCACAACAATTTATTAGTATGGTGTACTAGGGCCTCCTTTTGGTGCCAATACAGCGTCAATTCTTCTTGGGAATGACATTTTTTGGATACAACCGGGATAGCACCCCAACATCCCTTTCAGACTGCTTCGTCTTGCGTCCATAGTTAATCCTTTTGGATGTGGTTCGTCTCTCTTGGTGGTGTGCTGACATTACCCTGAATACTGTGGCTCTTGATACATCACAAAGACTTGCTGTCTTGCGCCAACAAGACGTGCACCAACAATTTGTCCTCTTTTGAACACAACATAATGAAGATTGGCCACCAGGCTGCTCCAATTTAGCCATGAATCCTCCCACACTAAAATGACAGGTGTTTCATTGTCATATATATTTATATATATGGTTACACCTCACTGCGGTATAATGTATTCAATTGGGATGGGATTTTTTCTTTAGAATTAATAGTTGCCTCAATGGTCGCAAAGCATCCAGGCCTCTACGCAGAAAAGCATTCCTAAACCATCACACTACCAACACCATGCTTCACAACTGGTTTTGGACTCTTACTTTGAGAAGCAGTGTTTTCACAGAAAATAACACCCCGTTTAGATTAGTCTGTTCAAAACACACTGTTCCAGAATTCAGGAGGACCATCTTGGTGTGTCTTGGTGAACCTGAGATTTTTTTCTTGATTTGCTACCATGATTCCCATTCTTACCTGGTGTTTTTCTGCTGGATGATTTCATACATCGAGTTAAAATATCAGCATTTATTAGTTGACTGTCTATCTAGGTAATATGTATTGTTTATTAGTAAACATAAGACAATTGCACTCTTCAAATCAACCTAATTTTTTTGTATAACACTCTTCACAACTGATGTCACAAAGCAGCTTTACAGAAATCAAAAAAATAAAAAGTGTGTTGTTAACAACACATAAACTACGGATAAGACATAAACCCCCTGGTGAGCAAGCCAAAGGGTGGCAGTGGCAATGAAAAGCTCCCTCAGACCTGCAGAAAGAACCAGGCTCACAGGGAGACCCATCCTTCTCTGGTCAAACTACTTATACATAGTTAGTTAGGGGACATTGGACCCCCACACATCTGTTCTAGTTCTCATTTCCCTCATTAAAGCTGCATTAGATTATGTTGTTTTCAGATGGTGAAAAAAAACCTCCTTTTCTGCTCCTTTAACTGCAGTGTTTATATAGCATAATATCCACATAATAAACACTAAAATAATTGATATCATAATTAATATTTAAAATGTATTCCTCAGCCCTAACAAGCATCCTCTTATTCAGAAATTCTTTATGGAATGATGTTCCTGACTGAACAATCTGAATGCTTCCAAGTTCTGTCTAATCTAAAGGCCCAAATTTAGACTTAGATTGGACAGGGCGGGTCCAAATCAAGGTTTGTCAATAGCTGAAGCTCTCACACTAGCTTACTGATCTCTTAGAGGGGGCAAAAACCTTTTCACTTGAAGATACATGAAGTTGCATAATTGACAGCTTCCAAACCAAAGAAAGGAAAATACCAAATGTCTGTATCAAAATTTCTGCCAGACTCTAGAACTTCAGAATCTCAGTTTTAGTCTCCAATTAACAGCTGCACACCCACACTGACAGTTAAGCTAATTAAAATGCTCTTTTAATTCTTAATCACACATATATAACTGGGTCAAATAATGGCAAAGCATCGTTATTTAAGATCTTGTTAATTAGGGGGATTTCTTCTCAGTTAATTAACCAAAGATTTATGTGGATAGTGAGGTAATTATCCTAACTTTAGACTGAATTTCAACAAAAAAGGCAAAACAATGTTTGTCAGGACTTTTAAAGCTGCTAACCTCTCAAATGGGAACCATTAACTACCAGTAACAACACTGCCCTCAATGTGTAATATAAAATCTTACACTTCATGAAAATAATATTTAAATTAAGTTTGGTTGAGTAATAAGTGTAATACAAACGGAAAAGCTATAAACAAGACCTTCCATGCAGTAATGTGTCCTCAAATCTTCACAGTACCTACACAACTGATATGAGGTTTATATTTTGAGAAGCAGTGTTAGGTGACTGGCAGACATAAGAAGCCACATAACAGGTGACAATTATTAAATTTAGATTGGTGTGTCCAAAATCCATTGTCCCAAAACTCATGTAGGTGTTTCTTGGTGAAATTGAGACAATGGAGTAAAGGTTCCAGTGTTTTTTGTATACAGACACAGCTACTTATATGCTGCACAGCTAGTAACACTAATCAGCCTTCTTGAAGTGTGTGTGTTTAACATTCAGCTTAGATTGTGAACTTTTACCAGACTATCAATTTACGTATACATTAAAGGTAAAAGTGTGAGAGTTCAATCTTGCCTGTATTATGGATGGCGTGTGTCCACAGGAGCTGGGCAATGTCATGGGTCCAGACTTCTCTCTCCCCTGGACTGGCAGCCTGCAGGGTGAGGCAGTCTTTGGTGCGAGATGCCTGTCTCACCCAAACCTCAAACCTCAGGCCCTCCTCTCCAACACTCTGGGTCAGACCCATCTCTCCTGTCTGCAGAAGAGACACAGTGTGTGTGTGTGTATAATGTTTGACTGAGGACATTGTCACATTCTAGTAGAATTCTGCTGGTAAATGAAGTAAATAAACTAATGCAGAGAATATGAATTATTGCCGTAAATGTAAACAAATGCAGTGAATGTAAACTAATGCCGTGAATATGAATTATTGTCGTAAATGTAAACTAATGCCGTGAATATGAATTATTGCCGTAAATGTAAACTAGTGCAGTGAATATGAATTATTTCCGTAAATGTAAACTAGTGCAGTAAATGTAAATTATTGCCGTAAATGTAAACTAGTGCAGTGAATATGAATTATTTCCGTAAATGTAAACTAATGCCGTGAATATGAATTATTGCCGTAAATGTAAACTAATGCCGTGAATATGAATTATTGCCGTAAATGTAAACTAATGCAGTAAATGTAAATTATTGCCGTAAATGTAAACTAGTGCAGTGAATATGAATTATTGCCGTAAATGTAAACTAATGCAGTGAATATGAATTATTGCCGTAAATGTAAACTAATGCAGTGAATATGAATTATTTCCGTAAATGTAAACTAGTGCAGTAAATGTAAATTATTGCCGTAAATGTAAACTAATGCAGTGAATGAATTAGTAAGTAATTCATACTAATTGTACTACAGTAAATGAACTTGTGCATTAATGGACTCCAGTCTGCTGAATGTGTGCATACCTTTATGCAGTGCTTAAAGCTGTATACACTGCGTCCAGAACTAGGAGTTTTGTGCTTGGTGAAAATAATGTAATGCTGGTAAAGGAACACATTCCTCATTCCAGTTTTCTTTCTCCGGCCACCTACGCACACACACACACAGAGCTCCCCCTGTCGTACCAAATCCCCGCGTTCCGCCACAGGTACCTAAAACACATTACCAAGTATATAAATAAACATGTATTGGTCCTTTATGAATATCTTCTATTTAAAAAGAGACCATATGATAGAACAGTGGTTCTCATTCTAGCCCACACAGACACCCAGAGCATCTGAATCCCAGAGGACCAGTATGAAAGCCATTGTTACTGACAACCTGTATTCATTCATCCAAATACAACACTTGTTTTGCAATCATAAAACCACCAGGGGGCAGCAACAGTCATATATTCATCCATCATTCCACATGAATCTTATCAGTATTCACCTTCACCCTATATTTGTGTTCTTACCGGACAGCCTGTGATGAGGTCGCTGGCCCGCAAGTCCTCTCCGTGGCGTTGGGCGTGTCTTAAAATAGAGAGAGCAGAGTCAGGGGCAGGATTTAGACCTCCCAGTTCCTCAAGGATCTCGCAGTAGTGCTGCAGCCTCTGAGTAGGAGCTGACAGACACTGAGGAAAAGACACGGCAGAGACAGCAGGAGAGCAGGACAGCTTCATCTGGAGGGAGAGAGAGAGAGAGAGAGCAAAAGAGAGAGAGTTGTTAAGAATACTGGATTTACTGCACTCCTGAATGTTAAAAGCTTATAAGTTGAAAAGTTCTCGATAGACCAAATTAATACGTAATATGTAATTTTATTCTCCCAAAAAGTTGGGATTTTTTATGCTGTTTTATTCATGTATATCTTTTATTAATTAACCTGGCAAAAATATTCTACTGGACAAGCAATGAATAAAGGCTCTTTTTTAGGCAAGTTTAGCAAGAAACACCTGGATGATATCCCTGAGTTCAGGAACATGTTCTTTGGACACATAAATACATCTGTGAAGCATGGTGGTGGTAGATTGAAGGATTAGGGATGCTTTGCTGCTACTTACAGAATTCTTCAAAAACGTGTGTGAAGTTGAAGCGAAATCCATGGGTTTATTGGAAATTACTGCAGTTAACAAATTTATGACAAAAAAAAAATCGGAGCCACATTCATTGCATTTATCAATACCACTGGGTAACAGGTGATGTTATTCTGTAAAATTACATTTTCAAACCCAGCTTTTCTTCAAATACTGATTTAAACTGTCTCTAAGACTTTGACTTTCTCACTAGATGAAAAAAACTACATTCCAGTATGGATCACTTTGCCAGCAGCAGATGTATTAACCACCTAGTGGGCAAAATCGGTACTGTCACAGCGGCAGCATCCAAACACAGCCAAGAATCCCCAGTGACCGTCCACTTCATTACACCAATTACCAGACACACGCTGGCAGTTTAACTCCTTTTACAATTATGCAGAGCTGTCTATTACAACAGAGTCAAAGATAACTTCGCCTAAGGAGCTCACCTTGAAGAAGTCAACAGCTTGGCTGATGAGTAAGGAGTCCAGATCAGGCTTCATGCGAATGTAGTGGGAGTACTGGAGGAACTCGTCCTTCTAATAATAAAACAATCAGTGGCATAAAATACGTCAAAGTCTGATTTCATCTTATTAACTGCTGGAAAATTGTTCTGTTCAATAATGCACTCAAACTCAAATGTTCATCTACAAACCGGATTCTAAAACAGTTGGGACACTAAACAAATTGTGACTAAAAACTGAATGCAATGATGTGGAGATGGCAAATGTCAATATTTTATTGGTAATAGAACATAGATGACAGATCAAAAGTTTAATCTGAGTAAATGTAACATTTTAAAGAAAAAATATGTTGATTCAAAATGTCACAGTGTCAAGAAATCCCAAAAAAGTTGGGACAAGTAGCAATAAGTGGCTGGAAAAAGGAAATTGAGCATATAACGAACAGCTGGAAGACCAATTAATACTAATTAGGTCAATTGACAACATGATTGGGTATAAAAAGAGCTTCTCACAGTGTCAGTGTCTCTCTGAAGCCAAGATGGTAAGAGGATCACCAACTGCACCATTGTTACGCAGAAAAATAATGCAGCAATACCAGAACGGTGTTACCCAGTAAAATAGCAAAGACTTTTAAATTATCATCATCAACCGTGAATAACATCATCAAAAGATTCAGAGAATCTGGAACAATCGCTGTGCGTAAGGGTCAAGGCCATAAAACTCTACTGGATGCTCGTGATCTCCGGGCCCTTAAACATCACTGCACCTCAAACAGGAATGCCAATGTCAAGGAAATAACAGAATGGGCTCAGGAATACTTCCAGAAAGCATCGTCGGTGAACACAATCCACCGTGCCATCCGCCGTTGCCAGCTGAAACTCTACAGTGCAAAGAGGAAGCCATTTCTAAGCAAGCTCCACAAGCTCAGACGTTTGCCCTGGACCAGGGGTCATTTAAAATGGAGTGTGGCAAAATGGAAGACTGTTCTGTGGTCAGATTAGTCACGATTTGAAGTTCTTTATGGAACACTGGGACGCCATGTCATCCGGACCAGAGAGGACAAGGATAACCCAAGTTTTTATCAACACTCCGTTCAGAAGCCTGCATCTCTGATGGTATGGGGTTGTGTGAGTGCTTGTGGCATGGGCAGCTTGCATGTCTGGAAAGGCACCATTAATGCAGAGAACTATGTTCAGGTTCTAGAACAACATATGCTCCCATCTAGACATCCACTCTTTCAGGGAAGACCCTGCAGTTTTCAACAAGATAATGCCAGACCACATTCTGCAGCAATCACAACATCATGGCTATGTGGGAGAAGGATCCGGGTACTGAAATGTCCAGCCTGCAGTCCAGATCTTTGACCTATAGAGAACATTTGGCGATTCAAAAAGAGGAAGGTATGACAAAGAAGGCCCAAGACGACTGAACAGTTAGAGGCCTGTATTAGACATGAATGGGAGAGCGTTTCTATTTCTACACTTGAGAAACTGGTCTCCTCTGTCCCCAGACGTCTGTTGAGTCTGTTGCCACACAGTGGTAAGAATGGCCTTGTCCCAACTTTTTTGGGATTTGTTGACGCCATGAAATTTTGAAACAACATATTTTTCCCTTAAAATGATACATTCTCTCAGTTTAAACTTTTGATCTGTGATTTGTGTTCTATTCTGAATAAAATATTAGATGTTGGCACCTCCACATCATTGCATTCAGTTTATATTTACAATTTGTTTTGTGTCCCAACTGTTTTGGAATCTGGTTTGTAGTACTGTATTACATGCAGGAATTACATCTAGTTCAGTGCATCACAGTCCTGGTTCTCCCATAAAAGCTGTAATTTTATCAACTGAATGCTGATTGGCTAGAATTCTGACTACTGAATGCTGATTGGTTAACATTCTGACTACTGAGTGCTGACTGGTTGGCATTCTGAATGCTGAATGCTGATTGGTTAGCATTCTGACTACTGAATGCTGACTGGTTAACATTCTGACTACTGAGTTAGTACAGATACCAAAACCCTACTTACGCATTTGCTGAAGCAGTCAGTTTGTTGCAACGTTTGAGAGAGAGCGCCCTCCATGGCAGGGAGGAGTAATTGCGAGTGGAAGCCTGCAAGGCTGCTCCAGTTGGAGAAGAGGAGGTCAGCCTTCCCTCTGAGAGAGGGCGGAGCATCTGTGCTGTCCAGCAGTGGAAGGTAGTTCTCTTCTACAGCCTTGAGAAGAGCTACATACTGTCTCTCCGTACTCACCAGCCTGCACCACTGCAGGTACAACTTACTGAAAGAGAGGAAGGTCTTACAGTTTAAGAAGAACATTTCATTTATGTTCATATACAAAAATGTTCTGCAATGTTAAATAGACTTTCTGACACTAACAAATAGTAATTATTAGTCATCATTGTCTCATTTTATCTGGTCCTCCTACTGTACAGGAGCTGTAGCCAACCTATTTCTCTGCATATGTTCAGGACCCCACAGGACCACCACAGAGCAGGTATTATGTGGGTGGTGGAACATTCTCAGCACAGCACTGGTACTGACATGGTGATGGTGTGTTAGTGTATTGTGCTGGTACGAGTGGATCAGACAGAAGTGCTGCTGGAGTTTTTAAACACTTGTCCACTCACTGTTCACTCTCTCAGACACTCCTACCTAGTTGCTGCACAGTGCGTGTTGGTCATCCTCTTCTCATTCATCAGTGCTCACAGGGAGCTGACACTGTTGGTGGTCTATTCTCAGTCCAGCAGTGACTACGTTTAGATCTAAAGATTGTCCCCAGTCCGATTGAATTCATTCCAATTCTACATTCAGACCTGGATGTTTGCATACATTCAACAATCTGATGAGAATCTGTGTTTACATGCACGCTGCAAGTAATCCGATCCATAACGACGAACATGTACCACCACTACGAACAAGCTGGACCAAGCCGATTGGCCAAAACCAGCTTTTCAACCACCTTGACCATTAAAGCAACTTAAACCAGCTTAACCATCCAAAACAAGCAACAGCTGGATTTTTCAGCAGGGTATCAACTGCCTTAAGTTACCCTAAATGCCTTCAGTACATTTTCCAGTTTTCCAGCAAACCCAACATCCATTTTGTTTTCATTTGCGTTATCAATTTGTCCAAAATTTAACGAAACACAAAAGCAGACAGATCAGAACCACTTTTCTGGCTCTTAGCTTTGTAAGCTTTGGCTTTCCATCTGTTTTTAATTTGCTCTCATTGTCCTTCATTTGCTCAAATGCTTGTCTGAACAGCTCATTATTGCACGCTTTATGGTCATCCAACAACTTTTAGGTCTTTTAAACTTCCCAAACAATTTGAAAATGCAAATGCAAATGCAGACGTGCAGAATGTACTTAAACCTTCTGATTGGGAATGTAATCGGATACAGGTGTTTACATGGCTATTATTCTTCTATTTAACAGATTATTTAAAGGATTACACGGCTTGTTCAATCGGATAGAAAATGTTTTTGGAATTGCCTCAATGGCCACTACTCTATTCCCACTGAAATGAATACACGGACCTATTCTATTCCGAGTGCTGAGTGTCACGCTGTGCACGGAGCAGACGAGTAAAGGTGGACAACACTAACATAGAAAACAAAACAAACCCAAGGTACACACGCTGACATTCAAACAGAAGACTCACACCAACTGACTGGAACAGGGAACTTAAATACATGGACAGAATTACAAACACCTGGGACTGGATGACAAACTGGCAGGGTAACAAATGAGACACAGATGGGAAAAGGCGGAGCAACAGGAGACAAGACCAAAACAAAACACATGTGCTAAGGAGCACATGGGAAAGCCAAAACAGAATGGTGACAAGAAGGGAAGACAGTAGAGCTAAACAGGACAGATACATGACACTAAAAATGTCAAATAATATCTGCTCTGTGGTCCTGTGGGGTCCTGACCGAAAAACGGGTTAAAATGGGGCTAACAAAGTATGCAGAGAAAAAGATGGACTGCAGTCTGTATTTATAGAACTGCCAAGTGCTCCTGTGTGGTAAGCTGCTGTATGTGTGGTCGGTGAGATGAACCGATAATACCACCAGTGAGCCACCACACGATGTGGGTTACTGGGGTTCAGTTCCCAGTCTGGACCAATATGCTGTGCTACGCCAAGAAGAGTCATTGGGCAAGACTCCTAACACTACTCTGGCCCACCTCTGTATATGAGGAACCTTGTAAGTCACTCTGGATAAGAGCATCTGCTAAATTCCATAAATGAAGCTGATAAAGACTTTATACATTTTTTTTCTAAATATTTGTATGTATATGTTTTATTCAGACATTAAAGTATCATTTAATGAACACTTTCATAATATATGGATCAGACAATTATTACTGTTATTATTATTGTTATTATTATTATTATTATTATTATTATTATTATTATTAAGTTCACTACTACTACTAATAATAATGCATTCTACTAGTGCTTTAGTGAGTAGATAAACACTTATGGTCCTGAACATCAACTTTGTCATTCTAATTCTCACAGATGCCTAAAGCTTTAAACATACTGTACATGCATAATTACCTTTGAGCAGTGGTACCAGGCCTCTCTCCACCCATCTCTCTTTCTGTCCGACCCAGCAACACGTGCTGCCTTGTCAGTCCAGTGTGGTCAGCGACCTCCTTGCTGCTGACCTCCACTCCACGGATTAGCACCCCTCCTCGTCCACCTGTAACACCTCCACCTCCGGTGTCTCTCCACCCAGGCACGGCCGCTGCTATCCCTGCAGTGAGGATGGGGTCAGCTACAGCTTTCCTGCCCAGCCAGGACAGAGGTGAGGCACGGCTTCCCGAGCTCAGTGGAGTCTCTGCAGGCCGAGTCACGGTTGCGGCCGCACGCCGCGGTGCCAGAAGCGCCTGCAGGTCAAAGCTTGGGTGGCGCTTTCGGGGAGGTTTGGGAGGCAGAGGAGCTTCTGTGGGCTGAAGAGAAGAAAGTGAAACTTGTTTATGGAACTTATATAAGTAATAAGTAACAATTTACATTATAAAACTACATAATCTCATCATATTACATTGGTCCCTAACTGTCCACTCACTAGTTGCTCCACCTTGTAGATGTAAAGTCAAAGACAGAAGCTCATCTGTTTCTGCACAGTTTGTGTTGGACACCCTCTAGACCTTCATCAGTGCTCACTGGACACTGCTCACAGGACATTGTTGATATTTCTGGGTGGTGGACTCTTCTCAGTCCAGCAGAAACACTCATGTGTTTAAACACACAAGCGTTACTGTGGTGTCTGATCCACTCATACCAAAACCATTTCAGTGTTACTGCAGTGCTGAGAACAATAATAAATCATTCTAAATACTTGCCCCATGATGGTCCTGTGGGGTCCTGATCATTGAAGATCAGGGTGAAAAGAGGATAACGATTATGCAGAGAAACAGTCTGTAATTATAGAACTACAAAGTGCTCCTGTATGGTAAGAGGAGCTGATAAAATGGACAGCGAAGGTAGAAACAACAGGGTGGTCATAATGTTATGGTTGATCGTTTTAGATACATATGCTATTATTATAATATTAAACGCTCCAAACCTCTAAAGTTGAACTGAAATTAACATCATAATCACCACAATATTAAAACACTATAATGGCCCACGCATTTCTATCAGCACTTAAATGATACACTGATCGACCATATGTTTAATTATGTCATACTGTATATAACTATACAGCAGAGGTCTATGTTCTTGTTAAGGGCAAAATATACAGCTGAAAACTCACACTCTTCTTGCTGGGGTTGAGAAGGTTCTGTAGGAACTTTCCTCCCCCTGTCGTCCCCCCTGCTCCCTCCTTCTTCTTCTCTTCTCCAATCTTCAATGTGGAGCAGTTCTGAGGCCGGAACAGTGAGGCTAGTGACCCCCAGGACTGTAGCCCGCCCTCCCCTACACTCCACTCTCCCTCCACCTCCCCTTCCAGCTCCCACATGCTGGTGGAACCAGAGCCTGTGGGGCCCGGAGTCCTGGCCGTGCCTGAGCTAGGCTCCTGGCCCTGTGCAGTAGCAGGTGAGCCACGTTCCGCTTGCAGTACCCGGGTCTTGAAGTGGGCCAGCGTCTGCTGGTAGCGGTCTAGGGTCTGGGCCCAGAGGTCCAGCAGAGCTCCACCACCCAGTTCCAGAGCCAGAGCCCGCGCATCCTGGAAACGGGATGGCGGGATGGGGGGCAGCGAGGAGAGGGGAGAAGATGGAGATGAGAGGGGTGAGGAAGAGGAGACTACATCACACCATTGGGATGCCTGCAGAAGGAGGAGACAGTGAATTAAAGAGTGGAAAATCTTGTATTGACCAATCAGCTCTTGAGCAAATTTGTATAATGACATTTAGCAGACATATATATAAGTAAGTAAGTCATTGCTAATTATTAATATAATATTATAATAATATAAAATTATAATATTTTATAAAAAGCTGAGAATGTATATATCATGACAGGCCAATATCTAAAAACTACTTTAAATGAACATTCAATTATTGATTAATTCATTAATTCAGTTTCCACCTGGTCATTATACCTTAGAATTAAACAGGCTGATAAATTAAATTTGTCCTGTAAATAAAGACAATAAGAGCTCTGATTTGTTTAGCTGTACCTCATTTAAAAAAGCTCTCAGAGCTGAAACACGCCTGTGAACTGCAGTATTAATATGAGTGAGCGAAGCTAAACTGTGGTAGGCTGAATAGGAGGAAATATGTACATAGTCAAACAGTGATTTAAAACATAATTTTTACAGATTAATTTTTCAAATATTGCTGTATAGACTTGAATTAATGAATAGATATGAAATAAATTAAATATTTAATTAACTGTTAAAAAAATTTAAAATTTAACAGAAACTATTTCAGAAATAATAATACTATGGAAACAGAAATAATTTCCATGATATAATCTGTTTTGGTTCCCAATAAATTTGCACAGAACTATATATCCTTTTAATATCAGATTGGAATATTATTATGGAACTGGAACTGGTAACAGCTGTCATTGGTTAACATGCAATGATTAACATTGCTACCACCTCTGGGGAATACGTTCTTGTACTAAAGGGAATACGTTCTTGTACTAAAGGGAATACGTTCTTGTACTAAAGGGAATACGTTCTTGTACTAAGTGTTGTTGAATGTGTATAATACCTCAGTAAGTGTGGACAGTAGCCTCTGTGTGTTGTCCAGTTGTGTCCAGCAGTCGGACAGACAGTGAGACATGTCTCTAACTTTCTCTCTGATTGGAGGTAGTCGTTTAAGGACTGCCCCCAGTCCTGGCCAGTCCAGCTCAGACCAATTCTCGACCTCTCCCAGTACCACTAGAGTCTCACTGTGAAGCTCCTAAAAATACACATGTACAAGTAGATACAAAATTCAATGTGTTCTTTAATGAAACACTAAATCCTGTAAGCACGCACTCACCATGGAGGACTCTCTGAAACTTTTGAACTTCTGTTGTTTGAGTGACAGGCGGCTGAGAGAGAGGGGGGGATCCTTATAGTCCTCCAGCTGCTCCTGCACACGCTCTATCTCTGTCTCACACTGAGCAAGAGTAAAACGATTGTCAAAAAAGTAACGAAAAGTAAAGCGAAAAAGTAACAAAAGGTGAAGGATGGAACAGTGACTTGGTGATTAGCATATGTTCACCTCCCAGCACAGTGGTCATGGGTTCAAGGCCCTATGTGGGTGGATGCATGTCTGCATGCATTCCTCCCACATTCCCAAAACTTGGATGTCAGGTGAATTGGCTATTGTAATGTCCCTGGTGTGTGAATGAGTCTGCATGTATGCGAGAGTGAATGTATATCTGTATGCCCAGATATGGAGTGGCACTCTGGAGCTACAATAAATCGTAGCTGTTACTACAAAATAGGCCTTAAATTTTAAACTACAAGAAGCCTGGGATGCTAGCGGTTAAGTAGCTGGACTGACAGCCTAATCAATAATGTAATTAGAAAGTGGAATAATGCAATCATGCTCTAATTGATAATTTCATTTGTTCATCAACCCTGCTCTTGAAAAGCTTTAGTTCCAGCCCTAATCATCCCCACCTCATCCTTGTCAACCTTGCCTTCAGAAGCTAATAGTCTTCAATAGTCAAAACTGAAATGAATAAACATGGATATTTACACAATCTGCAAAATAAATCACCAGGTGGTACAGTGTAAGATAAGATTAGATCAGATCAGATCAGATCAGATCAGATCAGATAATATAAGATCAGATCAGATCAGATCAGATAATATCAGATCAGATCAGATCAGATCAGATAATATCAGATCAGATAAGATAAGATAAGATAAGATAAGATAAGATCAGATCAGATAAGATAAGATAAGATAAGATAAGATAAGATAAGATAAGATAAGATAAGATAAGATAAGATAAGATAAGATCAGATAAGATAATCTGTTATAAGTCTGCAGTGGGGAAATTCACAAACAATATAAAGTAGATTTGACATTTATGGTCCAACTAGCTCTAACTATCATGGTTCACAACTGAGATGCAGTGCAGATACATATGCATGTTTATTTGCCCCATTGTGCTCACCTTGTCCAATTTGCCCACTAGAGTTGCCAATCTACCAAGTGCTTCCAGATCATGACCTCTCTTGTTAGAAACACGCACCAGCCGATGGAGAGCATCATCAACGCTGTCATAGAGGTTGGAGGTTGCAGCCAAAGCAGCCCTAAAAATAAGACATGTCCAAGATATAAATAAGAGGACACTGGAATTTACATAATGCCCACAATTTACATTTCAAATGTGAATTCCAAAACAACGCTGAGCAGTTTCTATGGCTACCTGCAATCTGGTGACCTCTGCGCCAGTCCGGAAGTTCCATTAGCCAGTCCAGCCAGCCACGCACCACCCCTCCTTTGGAGCTCCGTCAGACGTTCATCAGCCAAAACATCTGACATCAACTGCTTGTGTTTTTCAACGCTGAGTGGTACAGACTGAGGGTGGAGAAAGAACAGAGAGCTCTAATTGGCTAGGAGAAGAAAATTCTTTCAAAATACAATCCCAAACAATACACACAATGGGTGCTATCCAGATCCAGATTACAGGATAACTATGGAGTAATTAAGTTACTTAAGAAAGTAATTTCTTGTTTATACACACACACACACACACACACACACACACACACACACACACACACACACACACACGTTGTCATACACCCTTCATCTGGAGAAGGGTACAAAAAAATCTGATGCATGGAATGTCCCAATGATCACAGTGGCCTCCATCATCTCTAAATGGAAAAAGTTGGCAACCACCAGGACTCTTCGTAGAGCTTGCCATCTGGCCAAACTGATTAATCATGGTAGAAGGGCCTTAGCCAAGGAGGTGACCAAGAACATAATGGTCACTCTGACAGAGCTCCATCGTTACTCTGGGGAGAGGAGAAACTTCCAGAAGGACAACCATTTCTGCAGCACTCCACCAATGTATGGTAGAGTGGCCAGACGAAAACCAGTCCTCAGTAAAAGGCACGTTAGGCTATTCTGGAGTTTGCCGAAAGGCACCTAAAGGACTGTCAGACCATGAGAACAAACAGATTTGACTTTTTGCATTGAATGCCAAGCATGATGTCTGTAGGAAACCAGGCACTGCTCATCACCTGGCCAATACCATTCCTACAGCGAAACATGGTAGTGACAGCATAATGCTGTGGCAATGTTTTTCTGTAGCAGGAACTGGGAGACTAGTCAGGGTCGAGGGAAAGATGACTGCAGCGATGTACGGCGACATCCTTGATGATAATAGACTGGAAAAAGGGTTTATCTACCAACAGAACAATGACCATAAGCACACAGCCAAGATAACAAAGGAGAGGCTTCAGGACAACTCTGTTAATGTCCCTGAGTGACCCAGCCAGAGCCCAGACCTGAACCCAATTGAACATCTCTAGAGTTATCTACAAATGGCTGTGCACCGATGCTCCCCATCCAATCTGATGGAGCTTGAGAGGTTCTGCAAAGAAGAATGGGAGAAACGTCCCAAAAACAGGAGTGCCAACCTTGCAGCAACATACTCAAAAAGACATGGGGATGTAATTGCTGCCAAAAGTGTATCACCAAAGTATTGAGAGAAGGCTGTCAACACTTTTGTACATGTTATGTATTTGTGTTTTTTATTTTTTAAAAATTGCAAAGACTTCATATAACTTTTCTCACTTTGTCATTGTGGGGTGTTGTTTGTAGAATGTTGAGGGAAAATGAATTTAATCGTGAATGCACCAAATATTTTTGGAGGCACTGTATGTATACACACATTATTTTTATTAAATTATTAACACACCTGTACGCTTAACATTTTGAACTCTATGTATACTTGTAATTCACCAATCCAAAGACACTTGCATTCAAAAGTTTGGAGTGTCTAATTATTTTAATAAACACAAAAAAATTCTGTTCAACAATCGTTTTAGATGAACAATATTCAATGCTTCAAGAAGGAAACGTTATGTAAAGATACATATAATACATTGTGATTATACATTTTTTTGTCTATATAGCTACCACTAGTTTTGAAACCTGGTTTCTAGGTACAATTTTTAGTTTTTTAAGTTCTATTTAAGTTCTACAGCTTTCACAGTCATGTTATATTGTTAAATGTCCATTATCATTTAGGACATTTCAACCATTTTTATTTACAGATTCTGTCCTAGCTGTGAACTAGACTATTAGAATAATATATCTACACACAAGTTCATATAACAATCATTACAATCTTTAGAATAGTCATCCCAAACATTAAGATGGAAGTGTAATGTTCAGTAACTAGCTTGCAAAACAAGGAACTGAAGTTTAGACCTGCATATAAATGGAGTTTATAACTACAGCACCTTAATGCAGTCAGGCAGCGGCTCTGTTTCCATACACCTCAGTGCGTCTCCCAGCAGAGAGAGAGCACTCTGGCAGCGTTCAGTCAGCTGCTCCAGACTCTGTGGAGAGAAGATCAGAGGAGATGAAGAATGGTTTATGATGTGTTGTTCAGCTGTTGGGTTAGTCGGGTGCAGTTATATTTAAGTTTACAGGCAGTGTTTTACTGATACAGCAAAATGCAGTTTCTAAATGCAGCCTCTTGTTGTGGCGAGTCCTCAACCCAAAGTGCTAAGCTGAAATAGAGTGTGAGAAAAAGACCTCACTCCAGTCCAAATCAGACAAGTGGAGTGAAAAGCACTTCATGTGTGCACTTTTCATTAGAATCACACACACATTTGTAGTTATGGAGGACTGTGAATGGCTTTTTAAAAAAAAACATTCTCCAGGGTGGAGGTTCTTGAAAACATTGTCTTCGGTGGACACTTTTAAAAATGCTCTCCAGGCTGGAGATTTTTTAAAAAATGTTCTCCAGGCTGGAGATTTTTTGAAAAATGTTCTCCACGGTGGAAGGTTTTGAAAAATACCATTTAAAACATTCTGTTCAAACAGGAAAAATACAATTTGTTGAAATCGTACCAACATCTAATGACTGAGTTTATTGTAAAATGTGAATCACATCTGGATACTATAGCTAAAAAAAGAGAAAAATAACTACACATTGTCCATTAATAATAAATAAGCACTTACCAGCCTGAAGGTCAACCAATCAGCATGTGAGTGCTCAAAGTCTCCATCCAACTCTTTGGGAAGCTGCTGCCTGTCCACATACTGCTGCAGGACTCCAGTACCTCTCACTGAATGAACCTGATAGACATTATTATAGTTGTCAGAATAATGACATTATCAGCTTATCATACAATAAATGGACATTGCTGACCTCAATATTGTCAATTGTGTTTTTCATAGCAAGGAGAGCCCATTAATATGAACGAGCTTTGTTTAAAAAGGTTTTTATTTTATATGATTTTGGATATTTTTTAAAAAAGGTATATGTCTGAATATTTTTAATAATGTGAAGTTAACTGCTATTTATAAGGGTGTAATTCATTTATTATACTATCATTAAAACACCAGCATTGGTCTTAAACATAACATAATTTATTCCAATTATTTCTGGGACAAGATGGTGTCCAAACAAATATAGTTATTGTGACAGGTCTACTTAAGGGCATGTTTTCATTTCATGGTTAATTGTTAACACTGTTGGTGTTATAGACTGTGATGGTGTTTATACAGAATACAAAAATATATAAAACAAATATAACAAATATGTGAAGAATACATGCGAAAGAAACTCAAGGGAGGATCTGGAATTGGCCTTATTCAGAAGGAAGTATAGAGTCAAAAATAAACTAAGCACACAGCTGTCTCCATTTACACTCAGGTAAGTAAATGTTTTATAAAAGGAATCAGGACATTCATTTAAAGTTGCATGTGATTAACTGGTAGAATTTGTCTGTACAAAAAGATAATGAAAATTACATTTATTTCATTTAAATTCAAATAATACTAAAGTATATCAGTATAATACAATTACTCAACTGTTTAGTTACTAAATAGTATAATATTAATTGTTAAGTTAAAAATTATTAGTAAATTAAATTATTATCATCATCATCATCATTATTATTATTATTATTATTATTATTGTTGTTGTTGTTGTTGTTGTTGTTGTTATTGACTGTTACTCACCTCAATCCCATCCAGACTGGGTGAGGCTGTCTCCTGCTCTTCTTTTGTAAGAATGAGTACAGAGCCAAGGGCTGCTGTTACCTTAGCCTATAGCACACACACACACACACACACACACACACACACACACACACACACACACACACACACACACACACACACACACACACTCACTCAGAAGAACACATATAAATACACCATATGTCCAAATGTTCGTGGGCACCTATTCTAAAGAATGCATTCAGCTACTTCCACACACAGCTTGTCTAATTCCTGTAGAAAAGTACTGCAGATAAAATCAGCATTGAGTTGTGGAGCAGTGGGACTGTGTTCTCTGGAATGATGGAGCTTCATCCAATACTGCTGGGATCTGGGATGGAATGAGGTAGGGTGTTGATGCAATGTCCTGCCCTCACGACTACTCACTACCTCATTCATCACACTGAATGCTATCAGATCCTCACAGCAATGCTCCATAGTCTAGTAGAAGGATTTCCTTGTACAGTAGAGACAGTTACTCAAGCAACAGTAGAATGACCTCTCTTTTAATGACCTCTCTTGTCCAGGGTCACTAGAGCTGGCTCTTATATAGTGAAGTATGAATGTATATAAAAATACATCTTATTTGACTCGGGGTGACCAAAGTGAGTTGCACATGCACACATTGTCTCACCTCCAACGACTTCAAGGCAGAGATGCAGAGTTCAGGGGGAGGAGCCTGTCTACTGTCCACCAGCACAGTCAGGCCTTTCTCTCTGGATGCAGGTCTACCGTTCAAAAACAACATTCAGAAATAACCCACATTATGAAACCAAGCTAATGGCAGGCAGAGGTCGTGGCATGGTGCCCAGTGGTGGACAAATTAAATTCAGAAAGTCAGAAACTGCCCTTACATGGACTGTTTCCTTGAAATCCTGCGTGAGAATATATAGAACAGAGGAATGCACAGCACAATGACTGATTACTGGTCCTGGATTCATTCATTTGTAATAGTATTCACACTTTCAAATTCCTCCAGCAAATGCAGTACAGCACTGTCAGCCCCTCACTGTCAGCCCTGGATATCTCTGTTAATGTTCTGCATTTCAGAAATGCTCAAGCATTTTACAAAGCAAACTGCATTCTAAAAAGCTGACTTTGTTAACTGTAGTCAGTCGGGAGGTTACAGAGTTCATCTTCCTACAAAACCATTGCACCACCTGAAAGCTGCATTACTAAGTAATGCATTCACTTTAGTACTTAATGTCATTACATTTCTTTTGTTAGGGCAGGAATGTGACTGCAATTCCGAAATGAACCACTAGAGGCGTACGTCCATGGGAATGCCAGCATGGGCCTGACAGTGACAGGCTGAGCGTGCTGTACTGCGGGTCTGCAGCTGGACACAACTATAAATATCACATTGTTCACCTGCTAATGCTGTAATAACACAACAACAGCTGCACAACATCATTGACAGGGCAACCCTCCTTCAGGACATGTGCTTCTGTAATTACCAAGCCTCGGCCAAGTCGGTCGACTGTACCTGCATAGACGGACACAGAGACAATACAGGCTGAACGCATTTTCACACCTAAAAGTCAGAACCATGTGTCGTGTTTTTGTTACATTGTAAACTTTTGGTCCATTTAGTTCTGGTTTCACACTGCAGATTAGTGACTAGAACTTCACTGTGTCGCTGTGTCTCGCTATGTTAAACACTGACTGGTTTGTAAAGGGATCCTCCACCTCTGATACCAGCATGTTGTCACTTTGGCAAATCCCTTCGAGTGATCGTGTGATGTAAAGAGGAGTGAGTATGGTGGATTAACCCCCTTTAGATTCTGGAATTGTGAATTGTGGAATTCTGCATGCCTGTTGCACCCAAACTGCTGCAGGACGTCTGTACATGTAAAGTGGAGTCAGATTTTGGAACATCAGTACTTTTTAATTTTTGATTGTTTGATTTGTTGACGATAGCCTGCCTTAACTTTCTGTAATTGGCCCATCAAATAAAGTGTTTTCACAGTTAAAAAAAAACAGACCATGGTTCAATTGATCTGGACAAAGCCTAACTCTTTAGGTCAAATCATGTTCTGGTCCTTTGGTCCAGACCATGGTCCCTGGCACCTTTCACACCTGCTATTTTGGTTCATTCTATTCATGAGGAGCTCATGCAAATTTCTACTTTATTTATCTTAATCATACACCAGAACATAATGAAAACAGTTTATACACAAGCTATAAATATATTGAAATTTATATATATATAACAGGATATGCAAAGAGTGTTTACACCAAGTTTTAAAGTTTTTAAGTAATGTTCTGTTTCAATCTTGTCGATTTTTTTTGTTTCCTCGTTCTGCTCCTCCTCTACTCTGCTCTCCACGGCCTCCACATAAGACAGAAAAGGCCGAGCTCTGACATGAAGATGAACTGTTAAAATTTGATCTTCATTTCTTCTTCATACACACTAAATTTAACTATAGGGTGTCCTCATTTTTTCACATCATTTAACATATATTACCATTCAGAAAAAATATAACAAGATATGAATTTTTGTCCAAATCGCCCAGGCCTACTACTTCTTTTTTCAGTGAATATAATTAATTTAATGTATTTATGCAAACTTTCAGACGCCACAGTTTATATGCATAATAAAATGTGGCATTTATGAACATTTTAGACATAAATTCTATATACTAGCTGATTTTATTGCAGAAAAATGAAATATAAAATATAATCATTTCAAATTTTCTTCAAAAACATTTCATTTCTACATGCATAAAACTCCGAGATCCTTATAACCAGCTCTGCTGATTGATAAGCCAAGCATATTTACCTGTCAGTTTGAAGTTTCCTGATTGGAGGAGCTCTGCATTTAAATCCCTAAGCAGAGGAGGAGCTTCAAAAGACTCTTTTGTTTGAGCAGAAGGTCCTGATAATGCCTCTTCCTTGGGAGAGTGGTCAGGTAAAGATGTGCCAGATGGAGTCTTGACATCCTTGAAGCTTTCAGGCTGATTTTCCAGTTTTTCAGCTGAGAAACAACAGGTAATATTTTATTCCCAAAATGATCAGCTTTCCAGAACAGAACTGTGTGGAATTCTGATGACGATAACTTTAACAAACCTCCACTTGTGTCACCAGATATAGGCTCTACTTCATTGCCATTCATTAAAATACAATCTTTATCCTGCTTAGTGACCTCTTCAGGATGAGTGTCTTCAGAGTGGGAAGACTTAGCCATTGAATCTGATGTGGTGGCCACTGAGCTCGCTTTGTTCTGGCCCTTTGAGGGAGTGGAATCTCCCTTGCTTTTATGGTTGACACGACCACCAGATTTACCCTTTCCTTTCCCTTTGCCCTTCCGCTTCCTTCTGTAAACAAAAAAAAAAAAAAGAACTTCAATAATCATCAACACAACAACAAATACCATCATTACCATCATTAAGGTTCGAACAGAGGAACTAGAGATATTGGTTTCCATAAATAATTGCATCCTTGGTAAAGATGAGCATATTAAAAACCTCTCATTGATTATTCAAACTGTCTTCAATAAATACAGATCAGTTTCTCAAACTGAAAAAATAAAAGACATATAACCTTTCAATTAGGTAAATATTTATGCATACGCATTATAATCACTGACACTTTGCCTTTAAAATAAAGAGCTTTCCTCCATAAAAAATTCCTCTTGATTCTCAATCCTGCTCCTATAGTAGGACTGGATGATCTATCAATATTTATATTGATTTTGGAATATGAACTAACCGACAAGCCATTGCTGAGCCAAACTGAGCCAAGGGCTCCAGGACCAGGACTGAGAATAGAGATCTTGGTTCTCACTCTTATTTTAGACCACAACCAAGATGGATCATGCAGAAATTTGATTCTGAGACCAACTGGCCATTTCTTATGGATCTGGAGGTCTCTATGCTTAACATGATTATCATTGTGACCTAAATACTTGTGATATTTAATATTCAAGTCTAAGGATATCTAACGATGCCATGTATCAAACTGGAATTAAAACAGCTGCAGAACATCCCATCCACCAGAAGTCTTCACTGTGGTGGCATCATTTAACTAAACCTGTCCCTCAGCTCTATATGTCTAATTGTAATTTTTCTGTGGTGTTCTATTGATTTTTTTCTTTCTTTAATATTTGCAAAGTAAACATAAGACAAACATTGTTCAAAATGTTTTTCAAGGACGATTTAACAAGGACAATAATTCTGGCAGCCACCAAGAATTACACAATGCACCAGTGTTTCTCAATCCTGGTCCTAGAGGCATCCCTGTCCTACACGTTTTAGCTATAACACATTACTGCAACTCTGAAAGAACATTGGGAGGTGTATTGGGAGGAGCAGAGAAAGCTCTAGAACCCTGTGCCTCCAGGACCAGGGTTGAGAAACACGGCAATAGACCACAAGATCACCAACAAAAATGTCCAACATTCATGTTTACAGTCCATCAAGCTTAAAGAAGTTAATTTTACGAAGTTTAAAGGTTCATTTTATTTTATTAGCAGCAAGTTTTACCCATGTATGGGAGTGCAGAATGTGTGTGTACATGTAAGCATGCATGTGTAATGTTCAGAGGTGGGTATTAACCTACATCCATCTATATGTAAACTACACATTTATTAACATCATTAACATCCTTTAAGCATTTATGTCATATATCATCATCTATAATTTTTAAGCACTATCAAATGTCATGATGTGCCAAATGTCTAAATGGACAGTAATAGATGCTGTGTGAGCTCTAGTCCAGTTAAGTGCCTCACTGGTATTTTACTGGTGTTACATTTTTGCCTACACTACCCACCTCTGCAGATGTTATACCTGGGTGCTCGAAATCCTGCTGCTTTAACCTCCCTTCCTCTGGGACACACACGTTCCTCCGTCTTCCCAGCATGCTTTTCACCAACAACACTGTCAGTACCTGGTTGAGAAGGATTTCTACCTGTCTTCTTGTGCTCATCGCAGCATTCTGTTTGATCTTTGGAGTTACCTGGAGTTTTGGTTCTTCTCTGAGCACTACATGTGGAGCTGGAGTCCCTCTTACAAGAGGAATCTGTAAGTGGTTTTAGATTTGTTTCAGTTCCATTGGCCAATGGTTTCCTAGAATCTGAAACTGCTTTGTCAGTCAACTGGGTCCCTGAAGTATCTGTGGAAGCACTGGCAAATTCAGCAGGAGTTGGATCCTTACTGTTTAAAGTGGCAGTCAGTGACATATCACCTTCAAAAAAAGAGTCTGAGTGGTGTCCTTGATCCCGACCAGAATGACCCACTCCTGGATTACCTGCTAAGGGTGTGTCTGCTTCACTGCAATCCTCAACTCCAGAGTTCTGTCCTTCTGAAACCCTTCCCTTGTAACTCTCCTCCCAGGGCAAAGTGCTACCAGCTCCCTCTCTCTCCTTCCCTACACCAGGTCTTCTCTCCTTGACTGGACCCTTCAAATAAAGACCTACTGGGTCTGTACCACCTTCATCTGAGTCTTGTATGCATGGAGGGCATGGCCTCCTCTCTCGAGCCAAATTGATCACTCGAGGTGGAGGTCTAGAATTGACATAATCCCTACGAACACCCCCACTTTCCTTGCCACTGTTGTTGCTGTCCCTCCTGCCAAGGCTTCCAGTCCTTCCTCCAGTATCACCCCTGCCATAACCCCAGGCCTTCCCCTTCCGCAACCGGATGGCCTTGCTCCTCCTGCACAGTGGCAGTGTTTTAGTTTTGCAAATCCCATGCATCTCCAGGTAGCGTTGTTTGGGATCAGCACCACCATCTGGACCTCCTCGAGGCTCCAAGAGCTCCACGTAATCCCCGGAGCCATCACCAGTAAGATGACTCTGCCTCAGACGCCCTAAAGCAGACTCGATCTCAGCGTCATCCCCATCTGGAGGCAAGTCATCCTCTTCATCCCAGGACCAGGAGTCAGCCTCTCCCGAGGAAGAGCCCCAGCCCAGCCCAAGGCCCCCCGTGGTTGCAGAGAGGTAGTCAGGGTGAGGGGGATCGGCAGAGGGATGCTCTAGAGTGTCAGTTGGGTTGTGGAGCAGTTTCGGGTACACCACCTCATCCCAAGGGATCCGCACCATGCCGTCGCAGGTGCTGACCAAACAGGTGTCTAGACAGCCACCTCCTGAAAAGAGTGAGGAAAGAACAGAACAAGAAGATTGCCAGAAAGGAAACAAAAAGAATTACAACAACTTCTTTTTATGTAACACAGCATTTCCACAAAATAATTTATAACCCTGAAAATGTCTACTGTTTGCTCATTTCCCCACCATCTCCCCTGCTGCACCACTCTTGTTTACTTCTTTAACCCTTATCTCCTGCGTGCCTAAAACAGCATTTCCGTAGATTCTTTTCATCTTTATCTGTGCCCTTGGGCATGTTTGTGGTTTTAACTCATTTCCTCACCTTCCCTTTTGCAGCCGCGCTCTTTGTTGATGCAGTGCAGCCACTCAGCTGTGAACACTAGGGGGTGCTGTGACTCGGGCACCAGTACCTCTTGAACATTCCGTCCACCTGGGGCTAAGCACTTAAGGGCCAGGCGGGGACAGCGGGTGGAGAATGGCACTACTTGCAGGTAGAAGTCAGTACTGCGCAAAAGCCTCCAGTCAAGAGTGGAAAGTTGAACCACCACCTTCTCTCCCAAGCACAGCGGCCAACCAGAATGCAGGAACAAACAGCCCAGATACTGAGACTGGAAGAAAAGGAAGGAAAAACTCTTCTGTAACAAAAACATTTCGCCAATATTGTTAAAAGCCTAGTTTCCCAAAAGTGACCTTCTTAACTGGTAGAGAGAGTGAGAATTCAGTGTGGAGCTCACTTGACCAATTGCTAATCATCTTTAGGTGAAGTTGCTTTCAGGAAACCCTGCTTTTTTCAGTAATAAATGTTTAAACTTTCAATAGCAAATGCTGAAATAATTGTGTAACACAGACAGATCAAGGCATTGTTTTTGTGTATGTCGTGTATTTAATGCTGCATTGCTCTTGTTGTTATAAGGGACTATTCTGGAGATACTGCCTTTACTCAACCCCATTTAACTCCTTCTTAAACAAAGCACACATCAGTATACCTAGTAAACAGTCCCACACTTGAATGTGTTTACTTGTCCACTTTTTGTGCAAGTTTTTTAGAAAAATTCTTTAACCAATTATGGGAACGGTCTCTACCTAGTGATGTGATTTGGACCTCACTTAAGGACAAAAAAAAATTAATATGAGATAACAATGTACCTTACACTTAATTGCATATCAAACATACCCATTTGTCTGACAGTGGACATGTTTATGTACTGGAAGTAATGGAATTTGTTTTATGCCACTAACTACAAAAAAAACGGTGTTGCTTAGTAATCTCAAACAGATTTGCCTATGTGGTTTCTAACACTTCAGGGCACCAGCAGCCTTATAGTCCCACCTCCTTTCTCTGCACTCATTTGGGGGGCTGAAGGAATGGCTACTGGTTACCATGAGGTAATCATGAGAAGATCACAGCCACTACACAAAAAGCCCAACATTACGTAAGTTAGCTATCATTGATCAGGTTCCTATATGGCTGAATGACAACAGTTTAAGTGACAATTATGAAAGAATTTTGTAGGTGCATTGTTTAGTGCATTTCTTTACAACTCTAGTACTACACCATAACACCCTGACTACACCATAACACCCTGGCTACACCATAACACCCTGGCTACACCATAACACCCTGGCTACAAGCCTCTTCCAGCATTGTATATGTGGCAATAGCATGCTGGCAACAGACCTCATCCAACATCACTAGTACTGCAGAGTTGTCGTGTTGTTCTTTAACATTAAAGAACCAAAAGTGGAACTCTTTGTAGCACCTTTAGTTTTATGGGTGTAACTATTCAAGAGTTTACTGCTAAACAACTGCAGTTGGTTTGATACAAGTGAGTTCCATGTAAATCATTTCACTTACATCAATACTTAGTCTTGTAGCTCCAATCCAAAACTTAGAGACTACCAAGTTCTGAACTTTGGTCCAAATTTCAGTTCTTCAGTTCTTCTGTAAGAGAGATGGTGCTTACCTCTCAGTCTTGCTCTGAGCTCCTAAAGCCTCTGCTGGATTCTCTATGGGCTGTTTTCAGATGTTCACATCCAATTATCCAATGACATGTTCCCTCTCTCTACCAATTCAAGCAGCTCACGAGACCCGATTATATTATGGAATCCACAGAGCTCTCTCTCTCTCTCTCTCTCTCTCTCTCTCTCTCTCTCTCTCGCTCTCGCTCTCTCGCACTCCACTCATTTCAACAAATACAAAATTGTCTTCAGTACAAATTTAGACCTTCCATGTCTTTAATCGTTTTATTGGGTGCCTTCTAGTAAATTCCCCTGTGTCGTTTACACACACCCCTCTGTTTTGTCATTGGAACACTCCCTCGGTCTCTCTGTTCCTCTCTCCGTCTACCACAGCCTTGCTTCTTCTCTCTCAATGTGGCCCAGTGTTCAGTTACCCCATCCCTCCCCCTGTTCTCAATCAATCCTCTATAACCTCAGACTCCCTCACTTGCACTCTCTCTCTCTCTCTCTCATTTAGTCTTCCCCCTTTCTTCCTTTCTCCTAGAGTTGCAGCCAAGCCGCTTTTCCCCTTTTCACTCACATCTCTCTCTCTCTCTCTCTCTCTCTCTCTCTCTCTCTCTCTCTATCTCTCTCTCTCTCTCTCTCACACACACACACACACACACACACACACATATGGTAAGAATTATAGTCATGACTCACAGGCAGTCCTGGCCAGTTCCTCACAGAAACATTGAAAACAGAGCCGGCTGAGAGTGAGGTTGAGAGAGAGAGAGAGAGAGAGAGAGAGAATGTGTGTGTGTGTGTGTGTGTGAGTGTGTGTGTGTTTATATAAAAGAGAAAATGTGTGAGAGTTGTGGCATATGAATGAATGAGAAACAGAGTGATATTGTGTAAGGACTGTAGTGTGTGTGTGTGTGTGTGTGTGTGTGTGTGTGTGTGTGTGAGTATGGAGGTATGTCACCAGCTGTGGATAAACACAGTGACACTGTGTCTATGTGTGTCAGATTGACCCTTTTTTCACCGTCTGCAGGGTCCCAAGTGGGGCCTGTTTACTTGATCTGAAATGAAGGTGATCTAACAAAGCCCACCATTCACAGATGTTACTCTGTCAATGTCAGAAACACTCATTCTGTACAGCAAACATATAGAAATATAACTCATATCATTCACGTCGTAGCTTCAAATACAATAATAAACTCTTACCGATACAAACTGCGCTCTGAATGAGCTCACACGGTGCAGCCAACAAGAACGAATGCAGCAAACAGATGTGCACATTTATACCAGTAAGCATACACTCAACCACTACGGTAACACTGGTAAACAGAGGCTCGATAAGTGCATTTACACTAGTAAACAAACATTTAACCAGTATGTACGGCCTGGTGATTATGGAACCTGTTTTGTGACTGGAAGGTTGCCAGTTTGACTCCATGAACTGACAGGACATGACTTAAGTGCCTTGCTCACACGTCAGCTGCTCCCCAGGTGCTGTGGATTGTGCTTCCCGCTGCTCCAGGCACGTGTGCTCAATGCAACCTAGTGTGAATTCACTAGTGTGTGTCACTGTGTGTGGATGGGTTAAATGTGGAGGACCAATTCCCCCTGTGTCCAGCACAGTGGGTCTTTATCCATGTTTACAATTACATTTACATTGTACATCAGTAAACACACAATTCAACCAGTACATTTACGCCAGTAAACACACCCTCAACCTGTACAGTTACACCAGTTAACACACACACCCGAACAGTACATTTACACCAGAAGACACATGATTCAACCAGTACATTTACACCAATAAACACACTCAACCAGTACATTTACACTAGCAAACACACATTTTACCAGTACAGTTACACCAGTTAGCACACATAGTCGCTAGTGCATTCACACAAAAAACACACTCTTAACCAGTACATTTATGCCAGTAAACACATATTCTACCAGTACATTTCCATTCCACCAGCAGAGTGACCACTAGGGGGCCTGCAGGAAGCAAAGGCTAAAGCAGAGCGTGTCTGTTTCTGTCATTAAATCTGCTCTTCATTGTGTGTTTTGACCAGTAAGGAAGAAGCTGAAAATTCCTATTTAACTGTTTTTTTGTCACAAATTATTTATTAAACCAAAAAAAAGAATTTTGAAAAAGATTTTATTTCTGCACTGGCTAAAAAAAGCAGATACTAGTGACCAGTTAAAATGAATAGTTAATATTAAGTGCTGACTGACCCAACCTAGAGCAGTGCAACCAACAATACAGGAAGACCTATATATACACACACACCTCTGATTCTACTGACCGACTCAGGTTTTACTGTCCAGCACGAACACTCTATAACTCAGTTGAGAGATGTCTGCTTCAGCAAAGTTAACTGTATGTGCAAATTACTTTAAAGACACTATATTTGCACATAAGCACATAAACGGGTAATTGGACACTTACACAGGCGTGCTGCTGGAGTCTGTGCAGAAGATGTTTGGCTGGGATGAAGAAATCCAGGAGATACCGCAAGCTGTCATGCTGGTAGGTGGACTCCAAGACTGAGAAGACCTAAACACAGAGAGGGAGAGAGAGTGAGAAATCCTGATGGTCAACAGAACAAAAAGCATTACTATATGCTATGCAAAAGTATTGGGGCTTTCTTTGATTCTTCTGGAATCAAGAGTATTAACAAGAGTTTATCCTACTGTCCATGGAAGGCTTTCTACTAGATTTTGGAGCATTGCGTTCAGCGTTCAAAGTGTTTGTCATCCACACCTCCCCAACATATCCCAGAATTACCAGATGGAGCACCATCTTTCCAGAGAACACAGTTCTACTACTTCACAGCTTTTATACCCCTTTATCCCACGCATGACATTAGTCATGGTACCAATATGTTCATCTTGTTCTGCTCCAAAGAGTTCTATTCAACTGGCAGCATTTCTATACAAGACTGTGTTTTGCAAAGTAGATGAATACATTCATTACAAGGGCTGTCCACAAACATTTGGACATATAATGTAGCTTGTAATTATGGATACCTATATATTTTTTGAATCTAACAATTTTATATTAAAGAACAACTCCAGTGAAAACCCTGTAAGTTGAGGTGGAAACACTGTGTTTTGATTGTGATTGATTATACACAGAACATTGGGTGCATTTCACGTGCAGGTGGCAATTTAACACTGCTGTACTTTGTTGGAGTAGGCCAGCAGCCAGCACGGCACTAGTGATTCTGGACGAAGGCTGCTGCTGGTGCACCAGTGCCACGGAATTTCATACGTTGGAGTAGGTCGGCAGTGATTCTGTACATCAAATCCACACTATATCTTAGCTCTCTGAGGAACGTTATGCTGTTTGGATATCGACTTTCTGTGAATTGACCAACTTGTGTTTATGTCACAACTAACAGTGACCACTCCTGCAGGACTCAATGCAGAGAATGGAGATGGCCGGCAGTGTTGCTCTCTATCCATGATATCCACGATGGTACAGCAAGATTCGTGTTTACAGCCGTGTTGTATTAGTGAATTATGCTCCTCATCAGTCAGGGGAAATATTCATTAGTGAACTGAAAGTGCTAGTGCAATGCATCAAGTGCATTTGTAGTGCTCTCTTGTGATCAATCCATCACTATTAACCAGCAGTTATTGGACTGATGGATTAGGCCTACACATTAAAAGGTCCTATGCAGAATCCTTAATCAGTTACTTCTGATCATTTGTTCGTTGTAAAGTGATTCTATATAGTGATCGTATAGTGATTCTTCTTGAACAAGCATTGTTTATAAAGTGCCAACTAAATAGCAATGCCCATGTTGATCTACCAGTAAGACTCTTATTAAGTCTAGACTTAGACGAGAGTCTGGGTCTGGGAAACTTGTAAAAACAACACACTGACCTGGGAGAGGAGAGGAGGAGCAGTGCTCTCAAATGGGGGGTAGAGGGAGGACAGTGCCCCCTGCACACAGTCCTCCACTGCCTCCGAACCCTGAGAGAGGAAACAGCATCATCAGCAGACTGACTGGGTTCACTGTGTGCTGAGTAAAGCATAACGTAAATATTATATGCAAGAAAAAATAAACATTCACATGAGTTGGGGGTGGGGATGGGGGGGATCATGCACTCAGGGAGAAAGAATGAAGGAATGTGTTGGTGAAATGTTGGCCGCTTGTTACTCCTACACACACACACAGTTTCCTGTTGTGTGTTCCAGGGACTGTCAAAAACTTCCTGTAGACCAAACGGCTGTTCTGACCTTTTCAACAAAGACGCTGACCCAAAAGCCCCATACTCTCTCACACACACAGAGCTGTACAGAGTTTGTGTCAGACATATGTCCATACGTATATGTCCAAATGCTTATGGACACCCCTGCTAATGAATGCCTTCCAACTTTAGGACCCACCCATTGCTGACACAGATGTGCAAATGCACACACACACAGCTTGCCTAGTCTCTATAGAGAAGTACAGAGAAGAATAGGACTCTGTGGGGCAGAAAAATATGAACTGACTGACACCATGACTAATGTCAGGCATGAGCTAGAGGGGTATAAAGCCCCATTAGAATGCTCTGGAATGACGGTGCTCTAGCCAGTACTTTTATGATGATTTGGGTGTTGAGGATTAGGTGAGTTGATGATCACCTAACATCACCTCACTAACGTTCTTGTCACTGAATGCGATCACATTCTAGTTGAAAGCCTTCTCTGGACAGCAGATACGGTTACTCCAACAAAAGTAGGATAAACTCTTTTTAATACCCTTTGTAAGAAACAATGAGCCAGTGTCCAAATACTTCAATCCATCAAAGTTTATTTATATCGCTTTTTACAACAAAGGAGTTGTCACAAAGCAGCTTTACAGAAATCCAGGTCCAAGCCTCAAGTGAACAGCCAGCATGCAACAGTAGTAATGAAAAACTCCCTCAAAAATAGTGGGTCTGTATGCATTAATACAGTGTTTCTCAACCCTAGTCCTGGAGGCACCCCTGCCCTGCATGTCGAAGCTTTATCACACCTCATGCAACTCTGAAGGTTGTTAGGCAGTCATTAGAAGGAGTTTCAGTTTTGGCAGCAAACTGAAGAAAACCATGTTCGGTCATCAGGTTTTGGAAGACTGATGCATGTTTCCCAGTAATGTCTCCACCAGATGCCAATGGTTTTGTGGCCTCACCAGTAGTGCTTTACCGGGAAACCCTTGCTTTGTGTGGAGCATGTTCTTGCTGAAAAATGCCAGTAGGAAGCCCTGCCTTGAGAGGCAACCCATGTGACTATAGGATGTCCTGCACATATTGCTGAGCTGTATCACTGCTAAGGGTGGCGGACTGTCATATATGATGGCTCTCCAGATCATCACGCCAGCAGTTGGGGCAGTGTGTCACTCCACAAGACTGAAGCAAGATTGAAGGTTGTGGGTTTGATTCCCTGAAGTGGCAGGACCAAACTGAAGTGCCCTATAGTAGATGAATTCACTAATGTGTACATGTGTGTTTCAGAGCATGGATGGCTTATTCACCTGAGTGCAAGCAAAGTGTGTTTATATGCATGTTTATCATTTTTTACATTTCCTCTGAATAATCAGATGTTCTACAGAGAAACATCTGCACATTCTAAAGAATAATGTTCATTTAAAAAACAAATGCAACAAAAAAACCCATTATTTGTAAAGTATGCAAATGCATGCCACATTCAATATTTTCTCTATGCTTCTATAATATGCTATAAATGCTCCACACTGACTTTCATTGAAATTCACCAAAACAATCAAACGTAGCTTTCAAAAAAGCTCTAGACAAACTCTGGACCACTTTGCTTGTTTTTCTCTGGTATCCCTACAAAGCTGGAACCTAAAGCTGTAGAAGCACATGCCCACACACACTTTCACACACTCTGTAAACTCTCTCCCTTGTGTAAAATAAAAAGTATGTGGACAGCAGAAAAAAGAACGGGACAGATTTCTTCATGAAGACTTAAACACACACAGTGTTTACTTTACTGCAGCAGGGTTGTCATAGCGACTCACCACATTTGCTCCCTTTTCCCACTTTCGATATTTCTACTTCAATCTACTCTTGCGTCTCCTTTCTGTACAACCTCTCTCTCTCTCTCTCTCTCTCTCTCTCTCTCTCTCTCTCTCTCCAGTGTCCTATACCTCCCTCAATATCATCTGATAATAATTACAGTACGGCATTTTCTCAAGAACTATCTTGTAGGGAGATCCAAAGAAGCCAAAGAACAGCAGGGAAAAGAGGAGGTGGAAAAAATAAGTGATGCCTGGGGAACATGGCCCACAGCTCACTTTTTATGAAAGACCCAAAAAGAGTGGAAAGAGGGGAATGAGAGGAAAGAAAAACAAACTCAGAGAGGAAAGAAAGTGTAAAAGAGAGACTGAGAGGTAGGAGTGAAAGGCGACGGGTGTGAGTGAAATGGGGGATGAATGGTCATTTTTAAGTTGTATTCACTGGTGATTCAACCAAGATTCAACCAATCAGGGAATTAGTAAAAAGTGTTTGTTCATAATTGAACTCAGAAATCTAATAAGACACATAATCATTACACTGAATGTCAAATATTTTTGATCAGTATGGTTTACAGCTCCAGTATGTCTGATTACTAGAACATTTCATAAGACATACAAGATGTTTAAGCACTGTTTATGACCTGCTGGAAAATCGAATCAACATCTCCATAAAGCTTGTCAGCAGGTGGAAGCATAAAGTGCTCTAAAACTTGGTAGACCCTGGATTTGATGAACCACAGTGGACCAACACCAGCAGATGACATGACAACCTAAAACATCACAGACTGCAACAACTTTACACTGGATTTTTGACACCTTGGGCTCTGTGCCACTTAAGATTCTTTCAACTCTTCCTCCTCATTCGAAAAGCTTGAGATGAGACTGTAGGAATCCTGATTTCCAAATCAAATGACGATTTACTTTAATCAGAAAAGAGGTTTGGAGAACTGAGCAACAATCCAGTCCTTTCTCCTTTGCCCACGTAAGATACCTCTGACGTCCCTGCTTGATTCCTTAATATTAGGAATGCTGCATTTCTCCCCTTTCCTGGAGATGTCTGTGTGTGGTGGCTCTTGATGCACTGACACAGGTCATTACTTGTGAAGCTTTCCCAATTTCTTGAATTGACTTGTCTTGCAATCTCCCTCCGCGATTAATAAAGTAATTCTGATACTGATTCAGACTGACAATCCTCTCAAGGCTGTGATCATCCACAGTGCACCCCCTTATGCTTTTTGAATAGCAAATCACTCAAACTCAAAGGTTTCTAATAATTTGAGAAACCAGATATCTGATTTTCCCCATGAGCTCTAAAAATATGGCATTTTAAACTAAATTATAAAAAGAATACACAATTGGACAACGATGTATTGCACCCAATCTCAGAAGCCTAATGAACACTGCTTGCTTTCAGCACAAACATCCCACACATCATTAGATAACCCATGATTTTTAAAGGTTATTCAAAGCTGAAGATGGCACAGTCACCCACCAGCTCATTAAGACTGAAGGCCAGGAATTACCAGCATGTTCACGTGTGGTTTATAGCAACTGTTCTTTGGTTTCTGGTAGGAATAAACAGTGGAAGCCATAGCAACTGCAGGAACTGTTTAGTAACACCAAGGCACCCAATTGGAAGAACCACTTATCTGCTGGCTCATCATAACATTTATACTGACTATAAATATAAAATATGGATGAAAATAACTTCCCATCTGTGGACGTGGAATCTAAAATGGCAGAATTGGTGCTGGTGAAGGGACTCAAAATTGAAATATGTGAAAAACTAGCATTTTAAACAAAGTCTGCTTTTGAGACATTTTTCCAGAGAACGGTGGCCGACAGGATACATCAGTTAAGTAATCCAAATCAGGGATTCTCAACCTGTGGGCTAGAACCACCAGGGGGACATGAAGCCCTCTCTAGTGGTCCACAGGCCCATCCACAGGAGGAGAAAGTAGTCTATAGTAGGTCAGTCACATTAAGTCTACATGAAAAAAAAAATGTGCATAAGTAAATATCGAGGGATCAATCGTATTCAAACAATAAACATTATTTAAAAATGAACAAAAATGCAGAAACAATAACACCACATAAATAACACAAGACAGTATTAAACATTATCAGTTAAACATTATAAAATATATTTTACATAAAGTTTTGTTTTCTTGCAGACTGTTAGGTTTTCTAGTTATAAACAAGTCCTGAGGTGGAAAAGGTAGACAACCCCTGATCTAAATCACTTCAAACATGACTGCATTTCTGGACTGTAAACACAGGATTGGCTGCAGTCTAGGCTTTGAAACATAGAAATAGTAAATAGGAGAAGAACTTCCAGCTCACAATTTCCACCGTCCAGTATGTCATTAAGACATGGCAGTAATGAGGAAGTGTGGAAGGCAAGGTGAATGTAGCAACCAGGGCCAAACTCACTGTTTGTGGGTTGTCCAAACACACAAATATATGTGCAAAACCATTGAAACAATAACCAATCAGTCATAACATTAGTACCACTGACAGGTAAAGTAAAAAAAAAAAACTTCATCTACAATTACGTCTTAGCGCCAGATAACACAAGACAAACTCTAGAGGTCTTGTGGGGTCCATGCCTTGAATGGTCCTGTCTGTTGTTGCTGGAAAATGGCCTATTCAATATTAAACAGAAGGTGTTTATATTATGGCAAAGCGGGGGTCCGAGTGGCCCAGAGGTCTAATATAAAAGCACTATGAGCTGAGGATTGAAGATTCAAATACAAGGTCATGCTGCTTGCCATCGGCAGTCAAACCTGAGAGTGCAAATACACAAAAATATATACACACACACACACAGACACACACACATACATTGGCAAATTGGTGAATGTCCACTTTAAATTCTCAGCAATTGTGGATTCTGCTCTTCTCTGCACCTCTGACTGATCTTAGATGCCTTGCTCTTTTTAAAGCACTTGATAACTCAATTGATGCACAAAGGCCTTCTTGTATGAAGGAACACAACTACCAGCCCTGTTGCAGCAAAACAACCAAGCTATGCAGGCAGCTTTACAGTCACACTACCGTGTGTGTTTTCCTGGATTAGCCATGTCTCTGAATAGCAAGCTTTTGGATCTAACAGTTGTAGTCTTTGCTGTAAAATGTGGAATATGGAAGCTGTTTCTAACATTCAATTGCAGAGCTACAGGATATCACTACAGGAGAATATTAAGCTCATAATGGTAATAGAAACTATTAAGCCCATAATGGTAATTTTTTCGACAAAATATTTGTAATGAATTATATTTTATACAATTCTATTGCATATAACAGTGATTGTGTTCTAAGAGTTAGCTATGTAGCTGCCTTTAAATGTCCTTGAAAAAAGAAAAAAAACTATGTATTTTGCAGGTAAACTACCTTTAATACATCCAAGTATCATGCATGTGTCATGTATGGAAAATTAGAGGGTGAGGGTGGAATTCCTGGATAAAGGGTTTGCTCTCCCTGGATTCTCTGCACTTAATTCTCCACTGAGTGAAACTGTTTTCACACTGAACTTGGAAATTGTGCTTTCAGATACATTATTTTCAATACAGGTGGTGGGAAACAGTAACCATGTTTCAATGTTACCATGGCAACATGCATGGTGATATAATGTCCAAATATTTTCAGCTTTCATATCACAGCCTTTAGTGTGTAAACAGCTTGACTGAACTTGCAATCATCAGATTGGTCCACTCTGAAAGGAGAGGACATTGCTACTCACATGTACAAGGAGTCTTCCTCACCTTCTCACCAGAGAGGTCTATAACCCTAAAGCCTCCAGGCAAAGACAATTTTTAAACAAAGCTGATATACCAGTTCATTCTCATTGCTAACCAAAAAAATAATTGCCAAAATCTTTATTTATAAAAACTCTACACCAAAAAAAAAAACCCTTAATGCATTTATTTTAACATTCTTTGAAATAGAGCTGAAATTATATCTGTTCACACACCTAGCCAGAGAAAACACATGCTTCCTGCGTTCTGGAGTGTACTCTGGCCTCCAGCACAATGGAAATGATCTTTGTTCTGGAAAAGGCTCCAGTGTTTGAGGTGTGGAATGGGCGATGCACTGACGGTGCAGAGGCTGAATGATAAACAGTCATGAATGCGCCAGGCCAGACAATATGCTGTCACATGCGGTCTCTGACACAATGCCCGTTCAAGGGTCAAAACCACTAGGTCAATCATTTCATACCCCTTTGCAGTAGGATCCGCAGGACAATAGTCACCAGAAGCTAAATCATACAGCCATTCTGTACATGAGTATTGTTTCGAAATTCCTTTCATTATTTGCTCATAAACAAATGTAGTGGTTTAATGCTGTTTGTTGCACTGCAATCACGTCTTTTTCTTTTGACAAGAATGTCTAACTAAGAGAGGCTAAGAATCTGTAACTCATTTGATCAAACTGCATTTCAAACAGAAAATTGATATGAACTCCACTACATATACCATCTGAAGGTGGTATATATGCTGTTTTATGTGGTTACTAGGATATTGCTATGTAGCTGCTATGGTGTTCCAGGTGTTTGATATGGGGTTGCTATGCTGTTCCATGTAGTTACTAGGGTATAAGTCGTTTTTATGGCGTCCAAGGTTACTAATAAAATTATTATAGCACAATATTTAAAGATATTTTCACAATGCACAATATGGAGACAAAATATGTCAGTAAAATTTAACAATGACAGACACTTATCAATTTAACTCTATTATTTAATTTAATTTAATATTCTAATATATAGTGAATAAACATCTGCTGATTTAGAACATTTTTGGAACTAGAGTGTCAGTACAGTCATGTGTTCAGCTGTGCATTCAGGCCCTCCTCCTGGCCTTTTTTTGTGCTTCTCCAAGCTGGATTATTCACTCATACTTGATGAGTGACATCAATGACATCATGTAGATGTCCAGGCTAATAATATAGCTCTTCCTGTTTTTTTTTCTGATCCAGAGTTATGAAACTACCAGCATGTAGCAACAATATGCAGGAGTCAAGTTCAAGTTCCAATACCTGATCCAGAAAATTGTTAATATTGAGACTGATAATATTTATAAAATATTATTATGAGTGATAAATATTCCCATATTACTCCCATAAAAAAACATCTGAGATATATATTCACTCTATTCATTTTAGAGTGGTAATTAGAAAGTTAATGAGGAATGGATTTGAGACTGCAGGGTGGTCAGTGTGTCTGTGTGTGCATATGTGGTACACTCTGTCCAGTAGGGTGTGTATGCACAGGGGGCTCTTTGGGGGCGTGGGTATGTGGCTCTTCCGTTTAGCTTCCTGTCTTTCTCTCCAGCCTGAAAACCATCAACTTCTGACGGAAGAGTCTGGAGACTTCCTCCAAACAGACAGAAAAAGAGAGGAGGTGGGTCTGAGAGAGAGAAAGTGAGGGAAAGCTGTGATAGAAAGCAGATGGAGATCAGATCGACCGGGAAAATGTGGGAAAAACAGAACTCCAAACAAAAGTAAATGGTCAGTCGATGCCCACTAATGTCGTCCTTATAGAAACATATGTATCCGATTAAATTAAAATAACATCTGAATCATGTTAATGATGCACTGACTGTAACAGAGAGAATGTCCTCTGTCATTCCCACCCCGGGCTGGAATGCTGCTCCTGTTCTTAGTTATATAAATGTAAAATCCTGTAATATTATTCTGCTGCCTCAGTCCACATTGCCTTCTTTCCCTTCTGTATATTTCAGGGCATGATTTGCATTTACAACAGTGAAGCATAAGTTCATTAGATTCTTAACTGTAGGGGGAGCACAAGAGCAGAAAACCCGGCCGATAACAACACAGATGATCTGTACCGATCCCCACTGTGTCCGGAAGCATTGTGGGTCTAACCATGATGATAACAAAGCTGCTAACCCACACAAGCCCTCACTACATACAGCAGCATTGCAATTCCACTGTGTCTAGCAGGACTGAGGGTCAGTTTGATTAAACGTCATCCAAACATACAGCAAAGTTGAACCTGAGGTGTACTGTTTAGGCAGAACTGAGCAACATAAAAATTTTTCTTTTGACAGTTTGGAACTCATACAACGAGTGTGTGGAGGCAGGCCTTAGTGAGGAGAGGGTGAGGTAGAATGCCAATCAGAGGCTTTTTTGCTTCATAAATGGCCATGGCCACCATTGGCTACCTTCACAGACACTATAATCATGATGTAGTTTTCACAAATAATACAGCCACACATTGCACATATCACGCATGTTTGAATGAGTATCTACTAAACGTCAAAACGCTTGTGGAAACCCCTTCAGCTACACTTTTAGTCCAGTTATTCAAACTCCGGTTCATTTTCACCAAGCTGTGGAGCAGTGGTATGTTGCTGCTCCAACCAGTACTTCTGGGATGAGTTGGGGAGTTGGGGATGAGGTGGAGTAGTAATCCTCCAACATCCAGATCTCACTAAAACTCTGAATGCAATCAAATCTTCACAGCAGTGCTCCAAAATCTTCAATGGATTTCAATGGACTTTCAATTGTTTTCCTATTAATGTAGCAGTTTGAGTGTTTTTACCCAGACAGACGTCTATACACATGAACTGGTGTCCAGTTGTCTTTGTGTTTCCATCTCTCTCACTTTTCACAACTGAAAGTGAATCATCTTTCCCTCGCTTACTCTCTCTCTCTCCCTTTTTTTTTTTTTTTTTTACTTTCCCTCACTTCTCTGTCTCTTCACTTCCAATGTGGAAAATGCAGCATCACCCAAACCACCGCCATGGCTCTCCAAGCCTCTCAAAATAAAGCAGGCCTCTCTTGCTCTCCCTCCCTCCCTGTCTCTCCTTTGCCAAATTGCTCCACCCTGTCCCACACACACCAAACACAGGCTTCACCATTATAAAGAGCTTATTTTGTCTGTGTTGACGCAATAGTCTGCAATCTCTCTCCTTTCTCAGACCATCGGGTTTAGCTCTGGTGCTGATGATTAAAACTGCAGCCTGTGTTTGAATGAATAGTGGTTTGTTTTGCTCCACCTCACCCCTGCAACCTACTGCACAAAGCTCCAGATGCTTATACTCTGCACTACTATCTACTCTGCAAGTGACTGCCACACATGTTAACTTGTCTATCAATAATTACATAAAGAGGAATTCTGCCCATTTTTCAAAATTCCTGCATAGCTCAGGAGTTAAACAGGTATGCAACTGAAATGTGGTGCATTGTCAACATAAGATTTCTTTACAGAGGTGACTAGAACCAGGCTTTGCCATGACTATAGCACAAATATAACATTTTATTTACTTATCTAAACTAGGGCTGGGCGATATGGATGAAAAAACTTATGCTGATATATTTTAGCTGATTGATGATGTATGAGATATACAATACAATATATGATGTGAACTATACAATGTAAAAAAATGAAATCTTTTGGGAATGGGGGTGGAGAGAAACAGAATAAAGGAGGAACCTAAACAGGGGATGGAGCAGAGCGAGGGAGCAGAAAAAAGGTTTCCGCAAGACTGAAACAGAATGTTATTAAAAACTTTAAAAACTATAAACAATATTGCCTCAGTGAAACTCTTGCTCTGTTTATATCCCAATATAGATATAAATCGATTTATCACCCAGCCCTAATCTAAAACCATCAGTGAACCATATATATATATTGTGATATCAATATCACAATTAATTGAGCCTTTTACCTCAATTACGATTAATGAATGATTATTTTAATGAATGGTGTATTTTTGTTACATACAATCTGCTCAAGTTGCTCAGGAAACTTGGTGTTTTTGTTTTCTTCCATGTTGCTTCCATGTCATTGGATGAAGTGGAGCCACGTGAAAACACATGTGGTAGTATGTCTATAAGGGGACAGTACAATAGCACTAAAACATTTTTTTATTATTATTTTAGAGTTTCTGAATGTTTGGTATTGATTCATTTTCAATTAACCAGCCCTAATTTATAGTATATGTAATAATTTATACCAGTAACTGAATCATTTAAAATAGATTTAGAATTATTTATGAAACAGAATAAGGTTGTATGATGCCAGGTGACCTTTGGTCTTCATTACAGGCACTTTCACCGCCCAGTGTTACTCTAACGAGGTCCTGCAACCAGTGGCCCTAACTTTTCTCAGCACACAATGTGGTGCACTTTTCCGACATACTGCTTCCGTCTCAAGAGCTTGCCTTGAAGACACAGATACTGTGCCATGGCCAGTCACATCGCCAGACCTGTCCCAGACAAAATCTGTGGGATCCTATTGGATGCTCTATCAACACACCACCCCTACCTCACAATCTGCAGGAACTAAGTGAGAACGCTGAAGCTACATGGAATGGAAAATCGCAGGACACCTATAGTCTATATAGACACATAATGAAGAACAAATGACTAATAAGTGTGAACTACTACAGCATAACCTGTCAAAGTGGTCTACACACCACTGACCCTGTGTGCATCAAAACAAAACTCCACTTTCTCCATCAGCAGTCCTGCAGAAGCTCTTTCCTGAAGCTGCTCCAGAACTGGGGGGAATCCCCCCTGGCCCTGGCTTCTCCTAAAGTCCAGTTCTCACGAGGCTCTTTAGAGATAAGGAGAGGAAACAGCTTTCAGACAGCTGCCTTTGTGCCCTCACTGGCTCAGGCCTGAAGAAAACCTGTGGAGGAATGCTGGAAGAAATCTGAGGCTTTGTTACAGAGTTGTGAAGGTGAAAAGCCACACTGAGTGAAAGTTGAGACAGGAAAGCTCTTCCCACACAGGCATGCAGGGGGAACTCACCATGGTTTAGCTGCACTTTCTAAACGCGCCTACATTGCAGTTCTCGTTGCTTCTCCTCGTCCATTAACTCAAATATCCAGGGTTTATTCTTCTGAGCAGGTCAGTAAACAGATGAACAAGCCGAGCAGCCAGTCTGGTCAGGACAGAACACACCGCACAGGGATTCCACTCCGCTCTTCACGAGCGCTGAGACGAACTCCCTCCACCAAGTTTTACATACACCCGTTCTCAGACAAGCCCCGCCCACCCGGACCATCATTGGACGGAATCTCACCGTCGGCGATGTGATTGGGTTAAAGTTCATATTCACACGTGGACCTGCGTTTGTTCTGCACTTTTGACCAATCACAGATCAGGAGGCGGGGTTTGGTGGAAAACGGGTGGAAAATAACGGCCTTCCCTGGTTGCTGATGGAAGCCCCGCCCACTTTTCTTCAGCTTAAGAACAGGAGCAGCAGTCATTAGTAACCGCTGGTCCACTCAGACTTTCCAGCATTTTCCCTCCAGTATTAATGTATAAACAATGAAAACGGAGAGTTTCCCTCTCTACACACACGTGTTTGTACTCCTACCGTTGTGGGGTCTCTCCTTTTTGATTTTTTCATATATATATATATATATATATATATATATATATATATATATATATATATATATATGTGTGTGTGTGTGTGTGTGTGTGTGCATAATCTTCTCTCTCTCTCTCTCTCTCTCTCTCTCTCTCTCTATATATATATATATATATATATATATATATATGTGTGTGTGTGTGTGTGTGTGTGTGTGTGTGTATAATTTCTCTCTCTCTCTCTCTCTCTCTCTATATATATATATATATATATATATGTGTGTGTGTGTGTGTGTGTGTGTGTGTGTGTACATCTCTATATATATATATATATATATATATATATATATATATATATATATATGTGTGTGTGTGTGTGTGTGTGTGTGTGTGTGTGTGTATAATTCTCTCTCTCTCTCTATATATATATATATATATATATATATGTGTGTGTGTGTGTGTGTGTGTGTGTGTGTATAATTCTCTCTCTCTCTCTCTATATATATATATATATATATATATGTGTGTGTGTGTGTGTGTGTGTGTGTGTGTGTGTGTGTATAATTCTCTCTCTCTCTCTCTCTCTCTCTCTCTCTATATATATATATATATATATATATATATATATATATATATATATATATATATATATATATATATATTGTGCTAACAGATATGCCAATCACAGAAGTCATGTTTCTAGAGTTCTTGAATCAACTATTCTTGACAACCATCTTGAGGCTGTGGTTATCCACATTGCTTGTGCATCTTTTCCCACCACATTTTCCCCTTTCAGTTAACATTCAGCAGCACTCTGAGAACAGCCAGCCTTTTCAGCCTTTTCAGCAATGACCAACTGTGGCTTAGCTTTATTGTGGAGGTTGACAATCATCTCGTGGACAACTGTCAAGTCAACAGTCATCTCATGATTGTGGTTGTGTAAAGCAAATCCGAAAATACACAAATACACTTTGAGTAATATTGTTTATTCTGAGTTTACTGTGAATATTATATATAGATATAATATAAATATTCACAGTAAGAGTAAATTAAACAGTCATTAATTCTAATACATTTGATGACATTAATGTATTTACTTCTCATTTAATAAATCTGTTGTGTCAGTTAAACCTGCTTTGATGTCACTCTGACCTCCTACATTAGCGCGCTTTTAGGAGTTTTTTATTTTAGGCTGACAGGACCCAGAAACGTGGTTGAACGGAAAGCTTCAGTTCCTTCAGCCTGTTGTGTATTCAGACGTCTGCACGCAATTCTGTAGGGAAGTCATGCTCCAAGTTTCTTTTGACCCTCATATTTTTTCACTCCTACTGAGAAGGGCTACCGGGAAAATAGCATTGTCCTTATTTCTTATTTCATTGTAATAACTTCTCTTACAGAGTTTATATATGAGGCATATCAGACTCATACAAGTCCATATATCCCCAAATAAATAAACAAACAAAACAAAAACAGATACTGCAAAAATACAGTTTATCCATGATTTTCCTGAACTTTCACCATTTCCATGATTCACAGCCAATCCAGTTAAGGTTTCTGGTTATAGTGCTGGTGAAATACTGTTGCTGTTTTTTTATCAGACTTGGCCAAGAATTTTCTGTGCACATAGTACAGCCATAGTAAAAGCTGTGGTGACTGTGTTGATAGTACCTGATCCCTCCACGCATACAGAGTGGGATGATAACATGGCAGGTTATCCTGAGGTTAGCTATACTATACAGTATACTGACAGAGCTATAAAATCATTGTTAACTACAGAGGCCATAAATACCATTTAATAGATTTTTATAGGAACAAATAGAAGGTTTTGTTAAGCAAACAGATTTCTTTTTAATTGAAGCAAAATAGTTGCACCAGTCGAATGTATGATTGATTGTCGCTAGCGAAACATAAATGTGCCATAAAGCCCAAATCTAATGTACTAATCAGTGGAAACAAACAAAACCAGTTTCATGTATCTTATTATAAAACGACATAAACACAAGTTTAAACTAGTTGAATTTAAGAAGATAAAAACATTTTTTTCAAAATAAATTAAATAAAATAAACAAAATACAAAACATCCTGATTAAAAAGAGACAGCATCCAGTATAATTTTAATCAAAGGAAAAGTCAACTAAACATTTAAGTATTTAATGAATAATTTTATAGGATTTTACACAGATACACTTATCAAAACAATGTCATCACATAGTCACTCAGAATGGCAGTCAGTCATGTTCAGTGATGAGTCCTGCTTTTATGACCAACAAATCTGTAGGGAGTGTTCAAAAACAAAACTAATGGTTTCTCATACATCATATGTCCAGAAGGCCCGGTGACATGGTATGAGGTGCAAATTCATATGATGTCAGAGCACATTTGGTCTTCATTACAGGCTCTTGACAGTCCAACCTTCACATTAATGAGTAACCCTGAGACCAGTAGTCCCACGCACGGCGATCACACACTCCTATTCCAACCATGACAACACTCATTCGCACTGTGGCTGTCTTAAAAGTCACCCTAAAGAGTCATATTATGCCATGATTATTTACTAGACTCCATCCCCAATTGGAAAATGTGTGATGCTACTGAATGCACCATCTACAGGAGACCTGCAACGACCACAGCTCCAATCCAAGACACTGCTATGTTGTGTTATACCTAAAAACACACCAAGAAACAACTTCTGTACAGGTGCAGCATCTCAAGGCGAGAGTTTCAAAGGAAAGCTAGCTTATTTCAGTAATTCAGTTCAAAAAGTGAAACATATTTTATAGATTTATTACACACAGAGAGATCTGTCTTCAGACAAATAGACTATAAGTAAGTCCAATTTAAAGGGATTTTTAATATATAAAAGTTATCCCACTAAAAGTGTACAGCATGAATTACTGCCCTATTGTGGCGCCAAGTGAAATCAGCCTGTGGCACTGTAGAGATGCTGAAAGCTCAGGTTACTTGATAATGGCTTCAGCTGATTTGGTATGGTTGGGTTCCAGGTCTCTTTGTCCTCTTGACAGTACCTCAGAGATTCTCTATGGGTTTAATAAGGGGAGGTGCTACAATCACATTAATGACACTGTGGTTATTAAAACCAATTATTGGTACTTTTGAGAGTGTGGGCAGGTGCCAGGTCCTGCTGGAAAATGAAATCTGCATTTCCATAAAGTTTGTTGGCAGATAGAAGCATGTATTGCTAAAATGTCCTGGTAGACATTTTTGAATTAGGACTTGATATAACACAGTGCACCAACACCAGCCGATTACATGGCTCTCAAACCATCACTGATTGTGGACACTTCACACTAGACCTCAGGCACCTTGGTGTGTGTCTTTCCACTCCAGACTCTGGGACCTTATTTTCAAATGAAATGCAAAATTTACTTTCAAAGACACCAGTGCAACAGTGCAACATATTTTTTCTCTGTGGCTTGATGCAAGTGAATGCGAGAGTTGTAGCTCAAAGCACTTCAAGCAATCTCTAGTCCAGCTAAATGAAGAATAAGTAAAATTATATCAGTCCCATTTGGGTGAAAACAGCAGCAGAATTTCTCCTCCTAAACCCTCTCTCTTCAGCACACTCTAACTCCCAACAAAGCAGTAGAGCAGGAAAATCATCAAGAATTAAGAGTCTAGACTGGGATTCACGTGACTTGACTGGGATTCACTAGGACACACTGAGTGTAAACTAAGTGGTAAATCTGAGGACAGTAAAAGCCGTGAATAGACAGAGCTCAAGACTAGAAGTAGCATTTATATTCTATTTCTGAGGCATATGCCTTTGTAGCAGGGTCATCCCTGAAAAGACATTTCGCTTGATGGCAGCATGAGTGTTCAAAACCTGTATGTACCTTTTAGCAGTAAAGGTACCTTGTTAGTTAGAATGCTGCCTTAGGAGAGAGCTGCTGTTGAATGCAATAACTACTTGGACAGTTGCCTTCAGAATGGAACACACCTTGTGTGTAATGAATCTATATAATGTATGAGTTTCACTTTTTGAATTAAATGACTGAAATAAATACATTTTTATTTAATTTATTGAGCTGCACCTCAATATTGCCAATATTTGTTTACATTTTTAATAATTTATTGTTATTGTCTATCCCCTGAAAAACATTACAATTATTTGAGCAACTGCAGGATTCATTACAAAAAATGCAAAAATGCAAAAAAATAAAAATAAAAAAAGAAAAGAAAGAAAGAAAGAAAGAAGAAAAGAAAAAGAATAAAGAAAGATTTCTGCAGAAGTCAACTATCCAGTATGTCATGAATATTAGTAATGCATTCTGGACTAACAACCTTAGTGCCACTACTCTCCCTATTGCAGGCAGTGGAGCATCATCGTGGTATAAGGTTGCTGTTTTAAGGTGTAAACGGCTATATTGCTGCTTTAAATGAAAGTTTGAATGTCATTATCTCTAAGTATCAACAAATTGTTCAGCTCTGTGGAGAAGTTTAGTTTAGTGGTTATACATCAGAGAAATAACTAATTTTAGTTGAGGAATCTCTGGAGTTGATAGAGTGTAAACATAAGATCAGATCTAATTTAAAAAAAAAGGACAGATATTGCAAATTGTAGAAAACACAATGCTAAGCAAACAGATGGCCCAGTGGACATGTCTTTAGAACAGGATATTAATATTGCACAGAGATGATGGTAGTGCATGTGATGTTAAAATAAATATACCAAATATGAAATAAATACTTAATAGCTGCAGAGGACATTAATATTGCACACAGACATGATGTTGACTGTGTCAAAAATGCAATAAGTAGCCTAAATAGACCATTAAACAAGTGGGTTATGCAGGTCCTTAGAGTCATTTTACAGCAAGACAGAAAGAAATACACACATACACACACACACACACACACACACACACACACACAACACACACACACACACACACACACACACACACACACACACACACACACACACACACACACATGTTGATACACACACACACTATTGGCCACAGTGTTTGCAATATAAAGCTTCAATTGAGGCTATCAATTAGGCATTGCTATTAATATAAGGCATAATAAAAAATATAGGTTACACCAGTTCCAATTATTATCTCAGGAAGAAGCATAAGCATTGATCTTGACTAAGTGATTGATCATTGATTTAAGGCTGATTTAAGTTTTATATACCACAATATTCAGTTTATGCACCTGTGACCCACCACACAGTAGCTCTAATTTAATAATATTCATAACAAAAACATTATATCGATAAATAATAAATGTCAACTGTGGCATCTCCAACCTCAGAACAGGTCCAGTCTCAGAAACGAAATATGTAAATTTGGGTCTCCAAACCTTTGCCTGGAATGTCTGTTTTGTGCAGTAAGTCACCAGGGTCCCTGGCCAAGTATGTCATTTTTTGTTGGATTTATTTATTTATTTAATCTTGATTTCACTGAATTATAGAGTTACTTTTATTGAGTGCATACAAAATTATTGGATGATGATGGTGTAGGAGCTGTTCTTTAACTATACGTTGCTCCAAGATGCCTGAAAATGATCAGAGTATGGAGTCCTGGTGACATCTAAGGTTCATGCTGTATAATTGTAAGCCCTTGAATCCTGCCAGTAAAACGATTATAATATATATATTATATATATATTATGGTATTTAGCATATAATTATATTATATAATTTATATATATATATATATATATATATATATATATATTATATATTATATAACGATTATAACGATTGTATTCTGTTTTTTATTTATGTTTTACACAAACTCCCAACTTCATTGGAATTGGGACTGAAGAGAATTTGACTACTATCGCAACATTGCTCTGCTGCTGAACTGCAGAAAGCAAGACCTTCCCCCTGTTCTCACTCTCAATTATAGAATAAGTATAGATCAAAACTCTCTCTCTCTCATTAGATAAGACAGGACTCTAGGAGCATAGAGTAGCGGGGAAATGTGCTCTGTAGTCTGACAAGAACTTCAGTTGTATGCCAGATAGCTAAAGCTGAGAGTACAGACACTGGGCGCACACAGACTGATAAAACATCCACAGTGAGTTTCCTGCAGATGCTGAAGGATCAGGAGTCGCCCAGAAAGTGCACAGCCTGCTCTGTCTTTCTGTACAGTGTAGTGCATGTTACATGACCAGTCCAATCCTAATCCGTCCAGCCACAGCCCCAGGTACTTGTAGGATTCACTGCCTCCACCTCATCTCCCCCACTAGAACTGATTGTGACTTTGGTCTGGACCTCCCAAAGTCAATGACCAGCTCCTTGGTCTATGAGATGTTGAGCTGCAGATGATTCCTGTGGCACCAGGCTGCAAAGTCCTCACCAGGTTCTGATACTCTCCTCACTATCATCCATGGCGGTTCAACTAAGGGGGCTGTATCATCAGTGAATCCTGAATGTGACACAGCTCTGAGTTGTAGCAGAAGTCTGCCGTGTACAGGGTGAAGAGAAGAGGGGCCAGCACTGTGCCCTGGGATGCTGCAGTGCTGCTGGTTCAACAGTGTCAGACATAGATGTCCTTCAGCCTGACATACTCGTGGCCCGTGGTCCGTGAGGTAGCTGGGCAGGCAGTGTCCACCGCATCCTGTTCAATTTGTCCTGAAGCAAAAGGGGCTGGATGGTGTTGAAAGCACTTGAGAAGTCCAGAAACAGGATCCTCACTATGCTGTTCCCATTATCTAGGTGCGAGTGGACTCGGTGTAGCAGGTAGATGATTGCGTCTGCCTGGTATGCGAACTGAAGACCATCCTGGGCGTGAAAGGCGGCGCCTGGGGGCCAAGGATCACGAGGGTGCTTCTAGCTCTCTAGTATCAGGGTGGTGCTGAGCACCAGTCGGAAGTCATTCAGATGTCTTCAGAGGGTAGCAATTTCAAAGGTTGGTAGAGAATGCAGGAGCTGTAAGGGGGTGTTGTCATTTCTCTAACCAGATGGGCAAAATCAACTTTATTAAAAAAACTCTGAGTAAATAAATGATCACTTTCTAAGTATTATTAACAAATTGGTTCATTTCTGCAGAGGCAGCAGAAAGATGTTTCAGATAACAGGAATGAGGAATGTTCAGACACAACTGTTAATGGATAACTTAAATAAAGCATGTTTTAAGTATAGAAAGGTTAATTACAAAGGAATAAACACACATTTCCAAAGTGTCTGCATTTTAAAGTATAAAGCTTTTGAAAGAACTTTGATAGCCAAAGATATTACAAAAAATATTTGCACACTGAGGCAAAAAGTAATTATGATTTCAGAGCATACAAAGCCATACTTTAATGTGAATTTAGTCCATCTACACATTCAATACATGTGTAAAAAGCAGAATGTTCTACCTTATACTACCCAAGGTAGAACCCTTAGAACTCATGTAGAATCTAGAACCCAATGATAGTTCTATCATTGAAGGTAATATTCCCTTTTAACCATTTACAAAGTTGCTGCCAGTTTATTTGCCAGATTTGTGCAGTGAATTTGGAGAACTATAAATCCATGTTGATGTACCGAATGTAAATAAGATTACCTTGCAGTGTGGAGCTTGAGAATGTTCTCAGACACATTCTTATGGTGCTGGTCTCCAAGAAGATTTTCCTGGTTCGATCAGGTGCAAACAGACAGTACTCTGTCTGTCAACTGAATTTGGGGTCTGACTTGGATGTAATCTTTCAGAGGATTATGCTAGCCCACAAGTCTAAAAAGACCTCAGAACCATGTTACAACCATCACATACACTGTGTTCAAGAAGATGCCATCCTCCTGGCAGTCCCCTGCTACAAGAACACCGTAGGGGGATCTAGCTTATAAAGGCCCCTAAACTCTAGTCTTTAAATCCTCTAATTAAAACCTTCTCTTTATATATACAGGCTTTTTATTAATACTTCCTCTGTGGATTCTCTTTTTGTACAACACCAGAGTATCTGGGGTCACTAAATTTTTCTTCCTCTCTCCCCCATATCCCGGAAATGGCGCTTGCTGCCTGGCTGATATTGGCTCAAGCCCAGGTGCTTTATCCGAATGATTCTAACGAGGTCTACTCATCCCTCATTTGAGACTCTCCATTGCTCTATGCTAACACTATGCCTACATCCAACTATGTTTGTGCAATCCAGTGTTATGTGTGTGCTCTCTGTGTCAGATCAGAGGAGTGATGTCTTCTGAGCCTTTGGTTCCTCTGTGACATTGCACAACTGAACATCATAAATACAGTACATTTTATATTTATAGAACTTTTCAAAAGTCACAAGGTCTATTTCATATTTTATCAACAAACAAAAAATTAAAACAGTTAATAGGAAGTTCGAGTGTTGGCCCTGATGCCCTGTTCCAACTCCTGGTTTTGCCATAAACTCACCTGATTTACCAATCAACTGACACTATCAGCACTGTTTTAAGGCAGGAATTCCACAAAATGCACATGGCACAATCCTCTCATGGTCAAGCTAAAAAGACAGAAAGGTTTTATATTTAGCTGAGTAGCTGAATCATCGCAGGTTAGAATATACATAAATAATATTCTATTCCCCATCTGGCCCCCTCTGTTTTCATCCAGGCCACTTTTGCTCTTGCAGCCCCACACCCAGTTGCATGATGTTGGCTAGATACACACCAGACGGCCATGTGTGAACCAGATATGATATAGAAAACGGGGCAAATGACAGGATTCATTTATTTATTATAATTTTTAATATATGACACTTTTGTCTTATATGCATCGCTTGCCAGTGCTGACAGGCCCAGTTGTCCTGTGTCTTTACAGAAGTGGTCCACATCTACATGCTATCTAGGTAATCTCAGCCTTAGCTCTCTGGCATACAATTGAAGTTCTTGTCAGACTACAGAGCACATTTCCCCTCTACACTATGCTGCTAGAGTATATTTAAATAAAAATCATTTTACAAATTTGATTCTTCTGGACACCCAAAGCCTATGCAGGATAGCACAGAGAAAATACTCTATCTTCATTTGAATAACATTCATTAGATGCATGCAGTGTAACTAATAACTAACTTGTTTGGTCTCTTTCTGATGGTAGATGCTGTACTTTTGACAATACTACCGCAAGAGTTACCTGTAGTCCTGTTTCTATGATCTTTTGGAGACATTCTATGCATATTGCTTTTCTTAGACTGAACTGCTAAGACAGTGAAGGACCTTTCCCAGATTGGCAGTGCTGTTTCCACTTGTAACACTCTCTTGGACAGTGGAACATCTGATTTCTCTAATTGGTTTGAGATCTTTAAATCCCTTCTCAACCCACACACATCTACAAACTTCTTTCTGAATCTCTGCCCACAAACTCATAACAGAGTTAATGTAGTGACAGACAAAAGTCTGGCTTGTGAGATGATCTCCATTGTTAGTGTGATCTGCATTAGATGAACTTATAGATGACCATACATTCACTTCTGTAAAACCACTAAATACAGTGCAGAACAGTACTCTTCAGTTATCTACACTCGAAAAATGACACAGACAGTGCAGTGCTTCTTGCATATGATCATATTTGAAATATGCAAATGACTTTTGTTTTGCATCTGTATTGATCGATGAGAATCTAACATCATGCATGACTGGTTATGTTTAAGATTTTCATGCCTAGTTATGTGACAACATGCAACAGAAGAAATACAAATACTTTCTGTACCAAGTCAGAGCAACACTCAGAACTTTTCTTTTCTGATATGGCTGTGCAATATCAAATCAAATGTATTCATGCAGAACCTTTCAGCACTGATGTCACAATATGACAATATTTACCTTTAATGTGAGAAATTTACAGTGTGTCTCAAAATGCAGTTTTGCGTACATCCACAGTACTTCTACGCTCCTGAAGGTGTACGCTCCTGAAGAATGTAATGCTGGTTAGTTTATAAATATCAAGTGTGATACTGCTCAGATGTATTTTAAAGGCTTATTGATATTTCTTTCCCATAGCTTAGAGTTATAAGGGTCTATCTGCATTATGAGAAATTGGATATTGAGCTTTAAAGCCTTTATAGTGATATATGTATATATATATATATATATATATATATATATATATTATATATATATATATATATATATATATATATAATCGGTGTAACATAATTAAAGTTCTGGAAAAGAGTGTTAAACAAATGCTTTTAATGTATGTATTAATTTTATATATGTAAATTTTCTACTCATATATGTGTTTTTATTTCCACATATATCCACATTGCCAGGTTACATGACAGTAAGCATGTACATCAAGGCTATAACATAACAAAATGTGGAAAAAGTGAAGCGCTGTGAAAACTTTCTGAATGCACTTTAGATAAAAATGAGAAGGGAGGAACTCTTTGGTCACATAGTGTTCAATTTTCAGAATAAAAGCCTTGAGAAAGGATAAAACTGATACATAAATAATGCATCTGGCATGTGTGACTGTCTATTATAAATGCTTTTTAAATTTTTTGGTGAAAAATACATTACACTACAAAGATATCCCACAGAATTGGCTTAGGGATCTATAGTTTATAGTAAAAAATCCAATATTGTACCTCTTATGAAAGATGTACCTCTGAGTACAAAACAGTACTTACACAGTACTTCCGTTTTTAGTATTTAAGACCATATACTGGAGTATATTCAAATATCATTTCAAATGAAGTAATATTTAAAAAAATATTCAAATAAGTCTGAGCAACACATCCTATATAAACTGTCCTCCACCTGACAGACACCTCTTAAACCTCTTTTTATTTATTTATTTATTTATTTATTTTGCATTTTATTGCATAAATAATATTTTCAGAGAAACATTTACAGTTCAGTATGTAAAATGTAAATTTTGATACTATCACTCCTTGTTCTTGTTGTATTGATAAAAGATGGGTGAGTCTCTATTCCTGTTCCATGGACAAGAGTTTTTTGCATTCTCCTGCTGTGAACAGGCATGGCACAGTCAGGGCCAGGTTTGTGAATACTTATTATTTTTCTGTTTCTTTTTTTTATACGTTTGCAAAAATTTCAAATGAACTTCTCACAACTGTCATTGTGGGCTATTGTCTAACATAACAAAACGTGCAGAATATTTTCCGGATGCACTGTAAATGTATTCAAGCGCTCTTTCTCTCTCGCTCTCTCTCTCTCTCTCTCGCTCTCTCTCTCTCTCTCTCTTAGATGCTGGGAGTGTGGTTGAGAGTGGTGTAGGGTGAGAGTGTGTGTTGGAGTGAGAGCTCACTGTTTCTTTCTCTCTGTTCTGAGCTATATGGAGTGGAGATATCCAAGAAGCAGCATATCCAAGAAGGACACACACAGGCTGGACAAACCGATCAGGCGGGCTGGCTCTGTGGTTGGCACAAAGCTGGACTCTTTGGTGGCGGTGGCAGAGAAGAGGACTCTGAAAAAACTACTGGACATTATGGACAATGCCAGTCACCCTCTGCACTCTGTCATCAGCCACCAGAGGAGCCTGTTCAGTGAGAGACTGCTCCTTCCCAAGTGCAGGACCAATAGACTCTTTTGTCCTGCACGTCATCAGACTGTACAACTCCTCTCTGGGGGAAGGAGTGCTAACAGGAGGACAAAGAATGGGAATACTTATGTTGCGGCTGAAACCTTAATTTTCCTGAGGGAACCCTTCCAAGGGATCAATAAAGTTCTATCCTAACCTATCCTATCCTATCCTATCCTATCCTATCCTATCCTATCCTATCCCTCCTCTTTTTGCTCCGTCTGCACAGGTCACTGTCTGCGCTAAAGCGGGAGCTCCTGTGCTTTGGGAAAATCACCAGCTCATTCAGGATGGCCTCTCTTGGCTGTAAAGACCCCTCACTGAGGCACGTCCTGTCCTTCAGGAGACAGGTCTTCATGTTCTTAGACTCCCTGAGCAGACCTTGGATGTCTCTTTCCGGGTGAAGCATGACAGGCACAGTAACATGGTTTATACGAGTACAGGAAAACTGGGCTGCTTCGAATGTGGAGATATCAGGCACAAGTGGTTGGCGTGCCCTCATAGGAGACAGGGGGAGGACGCTGGTCCTCCAAGCACTCAGGACAGTGCCATTCTGAGTGCTGGCACTGGTCGCCAGACCTTCTTGGAAGCGTGCCGCTGAGGTGGGACTGCCTGCTGTGTCAGGGTGCGTGAGCACACCCAGTGTGACCCCCAGTACTGGTGGTGGTGGACAGCTGATGGATGGGCCAGGACCCTGTGTACAGAATGTGAGGTAGGAGGAGCTTCTCTCTGACAATGTGAATGACTGGATGAGTCTTTCTCTGAAAGACTTTCCTCTCCTTAATTCAGTCTCAGAATAACTTCTTTTAACATTAATGGTGGCAGAAATAGACATAAATGTGCCCTGATATCAGAAAGTATACAACAAAAGAGACTGGATGTAATATTTTTTCAGTAGACACACAGTGATGTGGATAATGAACCTGAGTGGGCTATGCGGTGGTGTGGACAGCGTGTCCTTGGTCATGGAAGTAACTTGTCTGCTGGGGTAGCAGTCCTGTTCTGTCCTTCTCCTGGAGCTAAGATTCTGCATGCAGAGGAGGCGGTGAAGGGTCGGCTTTTACTAGTAAAGCCTGAAGATAAAGGTTCTCTGTTTTATTTTGTTGATGTCTATGGATGTGGATACGGTCTACAGATGTGGATTTCACTGTAGACCATACATCAGAGGAACCTCATATACAATCTTCTGCCTGTTTATTAAGCTCTTGACTCAGTTTGGGTTGTATGGAGAGTGAAAAACCCTGGAGTGAGGCGATATACATGGGTTAAGGTTTCGGATGACGAGAGGATCACTGGGGTTTCCATCTCTCCCATGGGGTACTCTGACCCCCACTTGGTGTCTATTGTTGTGAGCATGTCACAGTTTTCTAGTTCACCTTCTTATTGGCATTTTAATACAAAGTTGCTGCACAATACAGTGTTTTGTGCAAGATTTATGTGCTTCTGAGCACAGGGGAAACCTAAATAGGATGGATTTGAAAATTTGAGACAGTGCTGGGAAGTTGGCAAAGTGCAAATACAGATGTTCTGTCAGCAGTATATGGCTTATTCCAATATGAACATACAATGTACCATCCAGGCTCTTGAGAAGTACATACACTCTCTGGAGCTCAAGCTTGCTGCTGACTGTGACCCCGTAGCATCCGGGAACTTGTGACAGAAAAGGAGGGAGCTCAATACCTAGCTGAATGAGAAAGTGAAGAGGGCCCTGGTCAGGTCCCACTTTACTACTCTTGCGGATATGGATGCTCCAAGTGCCTTCATTATCAATCTGGAGTGCTCAGTGGTACAGCGGAAACAGATGGTCTGTCTATGTCTTCCGGATGGACAGATTTCTACTGACTCTTTGAGATCCTTAAAGCCTTTGGTCTTGGAGAGGGTTTTTTAAAATGGGTTTGTCTCTTGTATTCCGGTGCTGTTTGCATGGTTAAGGCAGGAGGTGGGCTGAGTAGACCAATTCCAGTCACATTAGGCAAGGATGTCCTCTGTATATAGCAATATAGCCTAGCTGTTGAACCGCTACTCATCCATCTTCACAACAGGCTGGCTGGCTTTCATGTTACAGAAGATCGTGGTGAACCAGGGGTGTTCCTTTCTGCCTATGTGTATGATGTGACTGTCTTTATCTTAAGCAGGCAGGATGTTCAAATTCTTGATGAGTCCCTCAGTCTTTATGCAAGGCCTCATCTGCTTTATGGGTTGGCAGAGGACAGGTTGGTGAATTGCCTTGTTTGCCTTGTTTACCACTAGAGGATCTATCTCTTATCTTTTGTTTATCTGTTTAAATGTTTTTATTTCTTGATTTCTGTGAAACAGCTTTGTGACAACTTCAGCTGTGAAGAGCACTATACAAATACATTTTGATTTGATTTAATGATTTCCAGGAAAATAATTGGGAGGCTGTAGTGGAGAGAGCATGCCTCAAATTGTCATGGTGTAAATGGCTACTGTCTAAGCTGTCCTACAGGGGAAGTGTGTTGGTTGCTAATAACTTGGTTGCGTCTCTTTGTGGCACAGATTAAATACCCTGCAGCCACCCACGGGACTGTTGCAGGAGGTTAAAAGGAAGCTGGTGTCCATCTACCAACACAAGATGGAGGACAAGGCCTGATAGACATTAAGGCACGGATTGTCTTCAGGCTGCCCAGAGGCTGTTTTTTTGTGGAGTGCTCACTTGGTCCCATCTCGCTTGCGTACTTCTGAGACGAGCAGGAGGAATGGAATTGGACAAACACCTTTTTCTTATGTCCAGCCCTGAGGATGGCTTGGTGGGTCTCACTCATTTTTATAAGTCAATGCTGCAAGTCTTTCTGTTCTCACAACTTTCAGAGTTGCGATTCCAAGAAGGAAAGTTATTGATCATTCATCACTGATGTGGCGCATACTTAATGGCTCCATAGTGACATTGACACACATTTACATTTACATATAAAAGATAAATATATAAATTTTGTTATTAATTTTTTTATACATAATTTTTCACTACTGCAAAGGACTGCACCTACGTTTTTGCACTTACCCTTACACCTGTGTAATGTGATGTAACAATAACCTTATAAATGACCATACACTCACTTCTGTAAACCACTAAATACAGTGCAGAATCGTGTACTTCTTTAGTTAACTACACTGAATAATGACACAGACAGTGCGGTACAAAGTGTTTTTACATATTTGTCTAATTTGAAATGCAAAATTACTTTTGTTTTGCATCTGTAATTGAATCAGCTTAGAACGATACATCATGTAACATTTATAGTCTGTTGCACACAACTAAGCTGGTTATTTGTAAGTGATTTCATGCCTGTGTGAAACTGAACCCAACTGACAGTTGGTGCACTGTTTGACTGAAGGGGGAATTATTTTTTCACATGGGTGACATAAGTAAAAAAAAAAAATTGATCTTCAATAAAGGGAATATATTAATATAAATGATAGTGTCTGATGTTGAAATTAGTTGTATGATCTGTAACATTTAAATGTGAAATAGATAGATAGATAGATAGATAGATAGATAGATAGATAGATAGATAGATAGATAGATAGATAGATAGATAGATAGATAGATAATAGAATGAATTATTAACTGGGTAATTACTTTCTCATAGCACTGTATCAAGTCAGAGCAACAGTCAGTACTTTGCTTTAATTGTAGGGCTGTGCAATATCAAATCAATTAAATATGATGATGATATTTACCTTTATTGTGAGAAATGTACAGTTTAATTATGTTTCAAGTACCTCTACACTCCTAAAGATGTCAAAGCATGTATTGAGTATTTAATTTAGTATTGGGGTGGAAAATGCTTACTTGTGTTTGAAAGGCTTATTTATCACCTTGATATTTAATTTCCTTACAATTATAAGGTTCTATATGCATTCTGAGCTGAGATATTGGACTTTGAGCCTGATATATATACTTCAGAATGAACGACTCTGTTCTTTTATGGTGAGCTCTACTTTCATTGGTTGGTTAGTGACCAAGTCAGCCCACAGTATCATAGTGTAGCAAAGTTTTTTAGACTGTAACAAAAAATATTTTTTTTTATTGATTTATTAAGCTCATGCCTAAGCTCCCATCTGACATTTTTCAGCAGGATAATACTCACCCATACATTGTGTTCTACAGGATGCATCCCATTCCAGGAGCTGCCCCGCTCTGCAGAGGGTGGTGTGCACCGCTCAGCACATCAACAGGGTTCAGGTCCCAAACCTACTTGATTTCTATACCAGCCACTATCTGAGGAAGACCATGAGGATTATAAAGATGAGTAATTCAGCTACAAACAGCTTCATCTCATCAAATCCCATGTAAACACCAAAGATGCTTCTAATGCATGTTTACATTGAGAAAACTGTCCCAGATATTGGGTTAAAGTAATTTTAAAGTAAATTGGGTTCAATTATTTTTTTTTTAAATGAAAACATGGTGAAAATCATGACAATATTTAAATGAAGAAATATTCATATAAGCCATATATTTTCATACACATTCAACTCTCCTGAAAATAATAATATCTGGCATGTCTCTGATAAATTCATTTTTTGTTTTTTGTTTTTCAGTAAATAAAATACGTCAGACAAGAAATCCCACAAAATTGCCAACGGATGTAAAGGTTAAGGTGCTACTGTCTACCAAAAGTCCAATATTGTAGGTGCTGTGAGTATACCTCAGAGTACAAAACAGTATTACACTGGACTTCTATTTTTTAGTATGTAAGACTATTGTGAAAGAAGCTCAAAGAATATATTCAAATAGAGTCAAATAATTTAATATTGCAAAATATTCAAATGATATCTGAGGTGAAGCAGCACCTGCTATAAAAACAGCCTCAGAGACCACTCAGACGGGATACAGTGACCTTTCAAGCTCTATACAAGGTAACTTATCACATCCAATGAATGTAATCTGAATGTATTTTGTTTTTCTGAACAGCTGATATTTAGATGAGATGGATATCTTATAGATATCATTTTCCCGTTTCAAATATTTGAACTGAGTAAAATTAGTTTTTTATTGTGTAAAAATATTTCAGAGAAATGGTTTACAGGTTGATATTTTGACACCATGCTGTTCAGCACATACATTGCATTTTAAAACTAATTCTCATTGCTTCCAGATATTTGTTGCATTGAAATAAGATGGGTGGGGAGGAATCCACTCACACACCCAGGCTTGGTATATACCCATTTGGATTTATGGCACACTCCAGTGGAGAATCAACCAACAGCACTGTGGCAAATGCAACAAGAAAAAAATTGAGAATTTTCTATCACAAAGAAGAGCTCAAGTTAGAAGACTTGCTGGATTCAAAGAACAACAAGAAGGTCTTCAAACCTAATTCAGAGATACCCTTGATGGACCTGCTTCCTCAGAAGCACCTAGATCTTTCCAGTCTGGAGGAAGGCTTTGCCAGCATCTTTGTTGTGGATCCAGAAGACAGCGATGTTCACACTGAGACCATCAGTCTGAATTTTATGGTACCACAGGGTGCTTGCTGCATTGTGACCGCCAACAAAGAGGTCAAGTTCAGAAAGTGTGATGGAGGGGTCTGGATTGATGAGGATGACTGTGACCATTGTTCTCAGTGATCCAGAGTAGCTGCAAAGCTGAGATGTTGGAGACCTTAGAGAAGAAATGCCTTTACTCTTCATGATATTTATGATTCTAAATATTTAGAGTTGGTTTTCATCTACAAATATAGTTAGAACTTCAGTTAATAAAATTAATCCTGTTAGTCCAATCTGGTTGTTTTTTCTCTGAAACATTATTAATAAAATGTCGCATCTTCTATTGTTTCTATTGTCTTTCTCTTATCTCTATTACACTGCTGATCTGAAATGATAAAATAACAGTTATAGTGGGACAATAGTAATGATATAAATGCATTAACACAGACACACACACACACACACACACACACACACACACACACACACACACAAGATGCTGGTGTAAGAATGATTAATAAATACTACTACTACTACTACTACTACTACTAATAATAATAATAATAATAATAATAATAATAATAATAATAATAATAAAATCAGTTCTTTGAAGTGTGAAGTGAAATGACTGAGCTATAATCTTTAATGTGAAAGATAAAAATATAGATAAGCTAAAATAATATTTTATTACTCCAGTAGTGGAACATCCACATATCACAGAATGAGTTTAGAGAAAGGAAAATGGGTCACTCTGACAATCCTTTTCCCATAGGTAGGTGGGCTATAATACTTAATAGTGATACTACTGCTGGGTTGTGTTTTGTGTTGTTTTCCAGGAAGTATGCAGACTAGTGCAGATGTGAGGCTGTAAGGATGGGCTCATGTGACCACAGGCTGAACACTGGGCTGACAAGCATCTGCTGGATCAACATGAAGGAACTATCCTGTAAACAATGTAGACAGTGATCATTCATTTCAAACACTATTCAATCTGACAAGGCAGATTTTGCATTCAAGATAAAATCTTCTGTAATTTAGGGTTTCTGGCAGACACCAAATGGAATAATGTGAAGTAAACATTCTGTAATTTCTGGTTGTGATACCTGTGCTCTGTTACAAACAGTTTAGTCAGTGGACATTATATCTTGTATGACTCAAATCATAGTATTACTGATGCAGTTACACAATTTAGGTTTGTTAGGTTCCCTTGGTGTGTAGAACACTATGGAAAAACCCCAGTATATCTTGGAGAAATTCCTAAACTGTTATGTGGTTCAACCTAGGACAGAAGAAATTGTCCATAGTTATAAAAACAAATCTGCTGTTGTGCCAAAAAAACAAACAAACAAACAATATTGTATTTATTATGTATTTATCAAAGATCAAAGATCTTTCTATTAATGAGTTTTGTTGGATTCCTCTGCTCACAGGAACTTATTGGTTATGTGAAAGTACAGCTTTTAGTGAATTACCTGCTAAATTCAATGGTCACTGATTTATGTCTTACCAGGAAGAAAGCCATAACAAGTAGGCAATGTGTGACAAAAAACAAAATACAAAGAGCAAACTGATAACCAACAAACTGACCTGGACTCTGGGAAATGAGTAAGAAATCAAACCAAATGGAAACAGAAAAACCAACACAATAACAAATGAAAGACTAGACAGGAAGACAGAGGAGATAGATAGGATTGTTAAATGACACTATTTAAAATAATAAATCAAATCACAGAGCAGCACGGGCAAGAAAAATTATCTCAGAGCTGGAGGAAGAAACCTATGGAGGAACCAGACTCACGAGAGGGACCCATCCTCGTCTGGTCAAACCAGTCATGTTTAAATGATTTTCATGTCTGTGTAATGTGCAATACCCCCTCCTACAGGACCCTCTTCTCATGCACTATTATCTATATTGTATATTGTAATATAGTCTCTGTATTATATATTCCATATATTTATATAGTGTTTTTTGGTGTTTAGTGTGCCTCTTCCTAAATGATTTTTTTTTTATCTTTCTACTTCTGTATTGTACTACTTCTGTACTGATGCTGAATCCCATGCTGCTACTGGAACCTTAATTTCCCTGAAGGAACACTCACAAGGGATCAATAAATAAAGTTCTATTCTGTTCTATTCTATTCTAAGTCAGCCCACAGTATCATAGTGTAGCAAAGTTTTTTAATTTTAGTTTATTTTTTTTAATTTAATTGCTCAAAACATAAATTATATTTTATTACTGATCTTCATTTCAATGTAATTCTAGGTCTTAATGTAAATATATACAGCAGTATAAAACAAAGAGTGTACATCAATCATGCAAGTTGATTGAGAAGTGCACTAAGTGGTCAAAATGACCAAATGCCCTGAGCAAACGGACACAAGAATGACCTAAAAAGAAACTAACAGGATTTATGATGATAACACTACTTAACAATTTAAAAATAACTTTTTGTTCCCAGTTGTTAAGTGTGTTTTCCTAATTCTTTGTGCTTTAAATGAATAAGAAAGTTATTATTCACAGTAAACATTGCTTTTGTGTTCAGCACAAAGATATTTTGAAATGTATCTATTTTTAGAACATTCACAATATATTCAGTGCTGAATATAGACTTCAAGAAGCTTCTGGAATTGTGAGAACTATCAAGAAGTTTCTAGAAGTGTCCAGAATGATCTACAACTTTCTGGGACTGTATAGAATTGTACATAGCCGTATAAATACAGTTATCTGAAACTAACCATTTCATTGGATGTTCTACAGAGTAAGTGAACCTGTGTACACAGCAACTCAGTTAATTTAGCTATATATGTGGCCAATTTATAGCTCCACACTTTATAAATTACTTTCACAAATCATTTAACACCACATCAGTTCCTTTTTTACTCAAAACAGGGTTAAAATAACCATAATGGATTAGAAAACTATCCCTCCTCTAAATGTTATTATTTCATTAGTATTCATTTAACTCCACATGGTTTAACTAAGTATTCATAAAATTGTTAAACTATGTACACTATCAATAGTAAACCTTATTTTGCTCCAGATTTAACCCACCCACACAAGGTGAGTGGAGTTGAATTAGGACTTTGCAGAGTTGAACAGAGTTGTTGGATTAATTCTGACCTGATTATTGTCATTTTTATGTAGTCTGTGTCATCTTTTAATATATGTTTACACTCAACTCCATGTTCAGGACAGCTGTGTTTTTGGGAGTTTTCTTTGTGTTCACGCTGGAGAAGCTCGACCACAGCTGTGACTCCATTGTTTACACCAGGGAACAGCTGTTTGCACTTAAACCTGTCCTTCCCTCAGTTATAATAGGGAAGATAAGATCACTCTCCAATAAAGAGGATGAGTTAGTGGTGCTGATGCAACACCAGCGGGAAAAGTGGCAGTGCAGCCTGCTGCTGTTTACAGAGTTATAGAGCAGATATGCAGCAAAGATGATGGACTGTTAGCTGTGTGTGTGTGTGTGTGTGTGTGTGTTTGATGCTGTATTTTTTGGGGAATTTAAATGATTTTAAATTCATAATTTATAACTGGTGAGTAAAACATGATCACACAATCTTTGTCCCTGGAGGTGCTCAGTTTTCATTTTTCACTTTTTTCAATCTTAGAGACACTTTAGGAAAAGTACTCACATTTAGTGTTAAAACAGATAATAAGTTGGGTTAATAATGGGTTTTTCTCTGCAATGTGGTTCATGTTATTTTTGACCCTTGTGTTATGTAGTTGTTCAACTTCTAGTTGTCGTTACATCAGTCATTCTGTAGGTGGCACTAGTAACGTTAGTTCCGGCAAGTAACCCAGTAAATGCATTCCCAACGCATCTCCATGTGTGTGTGAATCCCTTTACTGAACAGAGATGTTACACACTATTTTTATATATGTTATCTTAATGAAGACATAACATTTTTGGCGACAAGGTGTTTGAATTGCTTTTGGACCCACCAGAGAGAGTAAATTGGCTCTAGTTTGTATTCTGGGAGTGTCTTGAGGAGAAACCAAGTAAAGTTGCTGCTACCATTGGCCACTTTGGAGCCTTTGACGAAAATATGGAGCAATAGACAACCTACATTGAAAGATTTGAGCATTTTGTGGAGGCAAATAGCATTGAGAGTGGGAAGAAAGTGCCTGTTCTACTAAGTGTAATTGGTTGTAAAACATATGGTCTACTGCGTAGCCTTGTTGCACCAGAGAAGCCAGGAGACAAGAGCATTGACAAAATACAAACAGTACTACAGCAGCATTTTTCTCCTAAACTTCTGGTCATTGCAGAAAGATTTTGCTTCCACAAATGAAATCAAGAGGTGGGTGAGACCATTTGCCAGTATGTAGCAGTAATTAAAAAAACTATCCGAGCATTGTGAGTTTGGGGAACAGTTGGAAGATGCACTTCGAGACAGATTTGTTTGTGGATTGAAAAGTGAAGCTATGCAAAAAAGATTGCTCACAGAGGCTTCACTAACATTTAAAAAAGTGGTCGAAACAGCAGCATCCATGTAGATAGCAGCTCGAGAGTCACAACAGCTCAGTGGATCACTGAAGGTAAATGCTCTCTCTGTCATCAAGCAAAGTCCCAAATAAATGCAAACAATGTGGGAAAACAAATCACAATGATGATGATTGTTGGTACAAGGATAAGAATTGCAATGCATGTGGAAAAAGGGGACACGTAAGTCATGTTTGCAGATCTAAAAAGTTGGCAGAAAAAGAAAGTAAAATAAAGCACAAACCTACCAGAGACAAAGGCTGTGCCAAAAGTAAACGTGTACATCGTCTGGATGCAGGAAACCTGTCCAGTGATGACACAGACTCTGACCTGGCTCTGCATAAATTTCTCAAGCTAAAGAAAATGCACGCATCACAGTAAAACCTGAAATTGAGGGAATCTCTGTGAATAGTCACAAGAAAATGGTTGTATGTAAATATAGTTGAAAAAGATGTAAAAAACTGAAATGTTCTAATAATATATTTGTTTATGTAAGGTTCAAAGTAAATCTGAGGGTTTGGTTTAAATGAACAGGGTTAAACATGTGCTCATTACAACCAAACATCAGGTGAATCTGTTCACTTTCCTTTATATTTCTTCTGATTGGTTGAGTTAACAGGCTCCCTCACGTTGAGTCTTTCCTATTGGTTCATAGAGTGAGAGGGGCGGGAAGAGAGTGAGAGGAGATGAACAGCAAATGTACGGTAGTAAACACTGGACTTCTCTAAGGGTTTCAGAGTAGAAATCACTGTTAGTATCTGCAGTAAGTGTCTGCTAGACCTTTTTAATGCAGAGTAACATTCTGGCTGAGTTTCTCTGAGCAGCCTTCCTAACTTTCAGATAGATAAGTTAGTGAGCTTAGAGTAAATAGCAACTGTTTAGTTTGTGCCCGAGTTTAGTTAGAGAAGCCAGACGAGCGGAGAGAGGGACTTCACCTTTAGCTACAAGAGAGAGAGTCTACCGCTGTACTTCAGGAGAGCTGTTTGGTCTGAGAGACTGGAACTGAGAGCTCGACTTTGCCTTGGTGAGAGTGAGATACACACCTCCGTATCCCTGTTAGCTGGAGTTGCGGATAGCTTTACTCCAGAGCTCCATCAGTGGGAGCTGCAGCCCGAGAGAGAGAGAGAGACAGAGAGTGGGTGAGTGAGCAAAACGCTTAAAAGGAGCCAGACACGATTCAAACTTTGTATCTATCCGAGATACTCTAGCACTACTTTTATTTTCTTTTATTTTGCCCCCTGGGTGAAGTGGCCAGTGTTGTTACTGTTTTACGGCCTCAGCGCTCCCAAGCATCGAACAGGCCTGCATCGTGGGTGAGATTAAAAGACTACAAAGTTGGGTAGTGTTACGGTTCAAAGAGCTGTTTGTATATTTGGTAAATCTGACTGTGTGAATTAGGTGCATTTTTTATTTTGGTTGGTTCTCATTTAAATTTGTGTTTGTTTTACTGAAAGCTGCAAAAAGAAAAAAACGTTAACGAATTGAGTAAAGAGTCATTTAACGAACCCAGCGCCCCATCTGTGTTACTTGAGTGTAACTAACTTTCACTATAAAGGGATAGGGGGCGCTACATTGGGGCAGTGATCTCCCATGTGCTGCCTAGCGGAGAAGAGAAGCCAATAGCATTTGTGTCACGAATGCTCTGCAAAGCAGAACAGAATTATGCACAAATTGAACATGAGGCTGTGGCGATCATATTTGGTGTGTGAAAATTCCATCAATATCTATATGGACGGAGGTTTACACTTCTCACTGACCATCGCCCCTTGACCACCGTCTTCGGAGCATGGAAAGGTGTGCCTGCAAAGCATGCAAAGGTGGGGCCTACTCTTGTCTGCACACAACTGCAACATTGAGTACAAGAAAGCAGCTCATCATGCCAATGCTGATGGCCTCTCAAGATTACCTTTGCAGGTGGAACACAGAGACAGGCAAGACACTGTTGACGTATCTAAAGCAAATGGAAAAATTTCCAGTCAATGTGGCTGAAATCCGTTGTGAAATGCAGGCAGACCCAATCCTATCTGCAGTCTTGACAATGGTCACTCAAGGAACTAGAGCAGTGCAAGTACCAGTGAGTTGTCACCATTCATTTCCAGGCGCAATGAGTTGTCAGTGCAGCAAGGATGCCTAATGGGGCATAAGAGTCATTGTTCCATCTACATTGAGACAAAAGATCCTTGAAGAACTGCACAGTGTCCACCCTGGTGTGGTGAGAATGAAGGACATAACTCACAGCTATGTATGGTGGCCTGGCCTTGATAGCAACATTGAGCAGCAAGCAAGGACCTGCTGCTATCTTGTCAGCAGATCCAGCACATGCCATGCCAAGCCCCTCTTCACCCATGGGTCTGGCCAAGCAAACTGTGGGAACGGATACAGGTGGACTTTGCGGGACCAACAGAGGGTCACATGTACATGGTTGTAGTTGATGCTCATTCATGTTAGCTCATGATTACAGAGTGGGTGAGAAATGGGCAAAAGGAGTCGTTACGACCCAAAGTGGACCAGTTTCATACACAGTAGCTGTGGGTGCAACAGAATCCTAGCAATGTCATGCCGATCAACTTCTGCCTCACCAGAGACAGGTTGCTCTGGACAAATCTACAGAATCTGACATGGTTGTATTGTCTAACTTGACCACCTTGCCTTCAACTGTCCAGATGTCTGCTGAGACAAGTTTGTCCACAGCAACTGAAAACAAACATCACATGTCCAGAGATATGCCAAGTGGAAGTCCACCTAATGGCTAGGATACACAGGATGTCTCTTCTTCAAAAGAGAAGACCAGATGCTACCCTGTTTGAGTTACTAAACCACCCAAATGCCTGAATCTGTAAAACTTGTTCAACTTATAGTTGTCGTTACATCAATCATCCTGTAGGTGGCACTAGCAATGTTAGTTCATGCAAGTAACCCAGTAAAGAAACAAGAGTTCCAATGCATGTCCATGTGTGTGTGAGACAACACAAGGTTTATTCTGCATGCAGATTCTGAGTGAGGAGTAAGAGGGGGCAGATATTGGGTTATAGAGGATATGTTGAATTTTATCAAAACATGCTCACATTTATACAAACATTTAAAAGGTTGTTAATATTTACACATCAAGTTAAGAAATATTTATGTAACCCTAGGATCCACTGAAAAGAACAATATCTGGCATGTGTAACTGTCTTTATTTTGGTGAATAAAAGTATGCCAAATTATTAAAAATTATTTTAATAATTATTAAAAAAACAAATTGGCCTAGGGATGTAAAGGTTAATTTACTATTGTGTAGCAAGAGTCCAATATTGTAACTTTTATGAAACATGTTTCTCTGAGTACAAATAATTGTATAAAACTGTTGTGAAAGAAGCTCAATGTATATATTCAAATATTGTCAAATAATTTCAATTTTGCAAAACATTTAAATAAAGTTTTTTATTTATTTTTATTAACATATTTGAATGAGTCTTTTTATTTTAATTGCATAAATAATGGAAACCATGTAAAGGTTGATATTTTGACACCATGCTCTTCAGTATGTACATTGCATTTTAAAACCATCACTCCTCAATTTCAGGTCCTTGTTGTATTGAAAGAGAATGAGTCTGGCTCTAAGCCTGAACACAGGACTAGAACATGTTTCACAATCCAGTGGAGAATCAACCAACAGCACTGTGGCAAATGCAACAGGAAAAAAAAAGAGAATTTTCTATCACAAACAAGAGCTCAAGCTAGAATAACTGTTGGATTCAAAGAACAACAAGAAGGTCTTCAAACCTAAATCAGACATACTCTTGATGGACCTGCTTCCTCAGAAGCACCTAGACCTTCCCAGTCTGGAGGAAGACTTTGCCAGCATCTTTGTTTGCAGATCCAGAAGACAGCGATGTTCACATTAAGACCATCAGTCTGAATTTTATGGTACCACATGGTGCTTGCTGCATTGTGACCGCCAACAAAGACGTCAAGTTCAGAAAGTGTGATGGAGGGGTCTGGATTGATGAGGATGATCATGACCATTGCTCTCAGTGATCTCAGCTGCAATGCTGAGATGTCGGAGACCTTAGAGAACAAAAGCCTTTACTCTTCATGATACTTATACTCCTAAACTTTTAAGTTGCTTCTTCTATACAAACATTGTCAGCAATTTAGTTAATAAAATATTAATCCTGGTAGACCGACCTAAAGCCAGCTAAACGTGTTGATTTAGATTGTTTTTTCTCTGAAACATTACTAATAAAATATTGTATATTTTATTGGTTTCTATTGTCTTTCTCTTATCTCTATTACACTGCTGTTCTGAAATTAACAGTAGTTATGATATAAATGCATTAACACACACACACACACACACAAAGATGCTAAGGTGTAAGCATGATTAATACATTCTGATGATCATAGTAATAACTATAAGAAAATCAGTTATTTGAAGTGTTAAATGACTGAGGTACATGCTGTAAAAATAAAGATATTGATAAGCTAAAATAATATTTTATTAGTCCAGTTGTGGAAAATCCATATATCACAGAATGATTTTGGAGAAAGGGCCGTCTTGGGTTGTGTTTTTAGAAAAGACTGCTTCACAAAGAAACTGGAAAATGGGCCACTAGGAGGACTCTTGTCTCATTGCGAGCTAGACTTCTCACTTCAGTCTTCCCCCTTATGCTATACATTGCAAATGGATGAGATAATATCAGTTCCAAAAAGCAGCTTGCCTATGTAAAGGGGGCATATATAAACTGTAAGGCAGAAGACCCTCAGGCTTCTCCAGACAACCATGTAGTCTGAATTGACATGGTTTTAATTCAAATGAACTTATTTACATTGAAAGACATGTCAGTGGAGAATTATTCAAAACCTCTTCACATCATTGCTACTAAATAGACAACAAAGTAAACATGATTTAATTGCTCAAAACATAAATTATATTTTATTACTGATCTTCATTTCAATGTAATTCTAGGTCTTAATGTAAATATATACAGCAGTATAAAACAAAAATTGTACAACAATCATGCAAGTTGATTGAGAAGTACTCTCAATTGGTCAAAATGGCCAAATGCCCTGAGCAAACGGACACAAGAATGATCTAAAAAGAAACAAAAAGTATTTAGGATGATAACACTACTTAACAATTTAAAAATAATTTTTTGTTCCCAGTTGTTAAGTGTGTTTTCCTAATTCTTTGTGCCTTAAATGAATAAGAAAGTTATTATTCACAGTAAACATTGCTTTTGTGTTCAGCACAAAGATATTTTGAAATGTATCTATTTTTAAGAACATTCACGATATATTCAGTGCTGAATATAGACTTCAAGAAGCTTATGGAATTGTGAGAACTATCAAGAAGTTTCTAGAAGGGTCCAGAATGATCTACAACTTTCTGGGACTGTATAGAATTGTACATAGCTGTATAAATACAGTTATCTGAAACTAACCATTTCATTGGATGTTCTACAGAGTAAGTGAACCTGTGTACACAGCAACTCAGTTAATTTAGATGGCATCAAGAGGTTGCATACATACAGCAGACACATTTTGCTACGTATGTGGCCAATTTATAGCTCCACACTTTATAAATCAACACTTTCACAAAAACATTTAACACCACATCAGTTCCTTTTTTACTCAAAACAGGGTTAAAATAACCATAATGGATTAGAAAAATATCCCTCCTCTAAATGTTATTATATCATTAGTATTCATTTAACTCAATAAAATTGTTAAACTATGTACAATATCAATAGTAAGCATTATTTTGCTCCAGATTTAACCCACCCACACAAGGTGAGTGGAGTTGAATTAGGACTTTGCAGAGTTGAACAGAGTTGTTGGATTAATTCTGACCTGATTATTGTCATTTTGATGTAGTCTGTGTCATCTTTTAATATATGTTTACACTCAACTCCATGTTCAGGACAGCTGTGTTTTTGGGAGCTTTCTTTGTGTTCATGCTGGGGAAGCTTGACCACAGCCGTGACTCCGTTGTTTACACCAGGGAACAGCTGTTTGCACTTAAACCTGTCCTTCCCTCAGTTATAATAGGGAAGATAAGCTCACTCTCCAATAAAGAGGATGAGTTAGTGGTGCTGATGCGACACCAGCGGGAAAAGTGGCAGTGCAGCCTGCTGCTGTTTACAGAGTTATGGACACATTACTGTTAAAGAGCAGATATGCAGCAATGATGATGAACTGTGTGTGTGTGTGTGTGTGTGTGTGTGTGTGTGTGTTTGATGCTGTATTTTTTGGGGAACTTAAATTAATTTATAACTGGTGAGTAAAACATGATCACACAATCTTTGTCCCTGGAGGTGATCAGTTTTCATTTCTCACTTTTTTCAATCTTGGAGACACTTTAGGAAAAGTACTCACATTTATTGTTAAAAAGATCATTAAAGGGTTTTTCTCTGCAATGTTGTTCACGTTATTTTTAACCCTTGAGACAACACAAGGTTTTTTCTGCATGCAGATTCTGAGTGAGGAGTAAGAGGGGGCAGATCTACTGACATCACCGAACCAGATATTGGGTTATAGAGCAACCCAGTTGTCTCTGGAGTCATACTGTTTGGTGGAATAACCTAGAGATTAAGATGAGGAAACAATATGACCATAGCTTATTGCTTTTATGCTTTTACAAACCATTCAGATCATAGGTGCGTGCAGTTTTCAGCATAAGTACTACACACAATGTCCTCCAGAGTACTGGCACTGCTGTTGTCTAGATCCACTGCCTTCTTCACCTTCATCTTCTATAGTTCCCTCCTCACTTGTTCTCTGGTTAGGGACAGAGGAGCAAAGGACTGAATGCTGGGTGCTGAATGCAGAGGTGCAAGCTGGACAGAGGGAGGGTCAGATACCAGATCAAATCTGTTGAAGAAGGAATTGAGGTCATTTGCTCATTGCAGCTTTGCTACAGGCTGCCTGTTGGGCTTCTTTAATCCTGAGGTGGTTTTCAGACCTCTCCAAACTCAAGGTTCGAGGTTTGTTTGTCACGCACATAATTATACACAGTACAAAATGCAGTGAAATGCTTATATGCGACTGACAGCACAGATCAATAAAGGAAGTAGGGAGAAGGGGGAGAATATATATGTCTCTGTATTTACAAGATGTAAGATAAAAGACAAACTCCAATCACTCTGTTCTATTGCAGCTGGCCTTCCATTCTCTTCCTATACTGGTCTTTGCCCTCTTGGACTTTCCTTCACAGCTTATTTGATACTCTTTATATCCTCTTTGTTTCCAGATCTAAACGCCCTCTTCTTTTCTCCCAGAAGGACTTTCAGATTTGGGGTAACCCAGGGATTGTCTTTTGAAAAACACTGTACAGTTTTTGTGGGTGATAAACAGTCACTTCTTAAATAATTACATTCAGTATTCAATAATACGTAATGGTGAAACTGCTGTTGGGTTGTGTTTTGTATTGATTTCCAGTAAGTATGCAGACTGGTGGCTGTTAGAATGCAGCAATGAAGATCAAGGAACATCTCCATGGGCTGATATGACCACAGGCCAGTGATTGGGCTGACAAGCATCTGCTGGATCAACATGAAGGAAGGATTCTGAACAAACTACACCAAGCAAAAGACAGAGCAGAAGCAGAGAGAACATAGAAATCTGGATTCTGTGGAGAGAAGTGCAGTGACAACTGTTATCATGAGCAGGAGGTATTTTGAAGACAGTAATCATTAATTTCAAACACTTTTCAATCTGAATAGGCAGATTTAGCATTTTACTGATGCATTTATTCAATTTAGGTTTCCTTGGTGTGTAGAACACTATGGAAAAAACTCACTATATCATGGAGAAATTCCTAAACCATTATGTGGATAGGTGATTCCACTCAGGACAGTAGATATTATCCATAGTAAAAAAAAACAAAAAAAAAACACTGGATCAAAGGTCTGTCTATTAATGAGTTTTGTTGGATTCCTGTGAAAGTACAGCCTTTATTGAATTACCTGCTACATTCAATGGTCAAAGTTCACTGATTCATCTATAACCAGGAATAAAGCCATAACATGTTGGCAAAGTGTGACCAAACCAAGTCTCCGACCTATAGTATTGGATGAAAAGGGTGGTGAGTGTGATCACGTAATCTGCATTCATAGTCCTGTAAATGTTATATTCTTAATGTCCTCTTGCAAAGACAAGCAATGTCTCCATCAGGAAGTACAAAATCGTGCTATGATTCCTGAATCAGCAATAATTAATACAATTTTATGATGTAATAAATGGAGTGTAATGCATTGAAAAACTGTCTATTAAAATTCCTCAAATGTTAACAAAGCTATCACAGCTACAACCATCACATAGGATGATGATACTGCAAAATAGAGTGGCTCTGGGCTAGATCAGTATATTTAAGAACTAGATTTCTGTGATCATATTGGACACATAGATCAGGTTGATATAAACCGGCCAGATACTTGGTTTTGATCTTGGTGGGCACCATGGAAAATTCACACTTAATATAAATAACAAACTTAAAAAAAATGGAATACAAAAAGCAAATGGACCTGGACTCTGGGAAATGGATAAGAAAACAAACCAAATAGAAACAGACAAACCAACACAATAACAAAACAAAGACTAGACAGGAAGACAGAGATAGATAGGATTGTTTCATGACACTATTTAAAATAATAAATCAAATCACAGAGCAGCACAGGCAAGAAAAATTCTCTCAGAGCTGGAGGAAGAAACCTTTGGAGGAACCAGACTCACAAGAGGGACCCATCCTCGTCTGGTCAATGCTATGTTTAAATGATTTTCATGTCTGTGTGGAACCGAACCCAACTGACAATGCACTGGTTGACTAGCATGGTCATATCATGCACTGAGTGTTTAATTTGCTGGTTGGTGTACAAATATTAAGTGTGCGACTTTGGTTGGGGTGGAAAATGCTCTTATTTGGCTTATAAACCAACTTAGTATTTAATCCCCTTTAGAGGTATATGGTTCTATCTGCATTCTGAGCTGTTATTTTGGATACTGAGCCTTAAAGGTTTTATAGCAATATTGACATTTATATTACATATAAAAGATAAACAAACAAACATTGATTTTGTATTTTTGGGGGAATTTAAATGATTTCATTACTGGTGGGTCAAACATGAATAATCTTTTTACCCTGGATATGAACATCTTTCATTTTTCACTGTTTCCAATCTTGGAGACATTTTAGGAAATGTATTAAAATTTAATGTTAAAAAAGTTTATTAATGGGGTTTCCTCTGCAAGGTGGTCCAAGTCATTTTGACCCTTGAGACAACAAAAGGATCAATCTGCATACAGACTCTGACTGAGCAGTGACTAAAAAAGGTACTATTGTGCAGCAAATTAAATATTCTAACTTTTATGAAAGATGTACCTCTGAGTGCAAATATGTGTATAAGACATAATATATAATCAAATATTGTCAAATACTTTCAAAGGAAGTAATATTGCAAAATATTCAAATAAAGTCTGAGGTGAAGCAACACCTGCTAACTTTACATTTACATTAACATGGCATTTAGCAGACGCCCTTATTCAGTGCGACTTACAAAATTGCTGTTTACTCAGAAAATATTCTTAGCTAGTAGTACAGGCTAGAATCCAGAGATTCCTCACATTTAAATGCTGTCAAAAAAATTTTTTATGGAGTTAAATACTCTTGAAAGTGATGGATCTTCAGTCTGCATTTGAACACAGTGAAGGGAACACAGTGAAGGACTCAGCTGTTAAGGATGTTCATTCCACCATTTTGGTGCCAGAACAGACAAGAGTCTGGATGCATGTCTTCCTTGCAATGTGAGGGATGATGGGTAAAGCCAAGCTGTACTTGAAGCTCGAACGGCTCTTGGGACAGCTCGAATTTTGACCATTGCCATCATGTATGGAGATGGTGGTCCATTTTTGGTTTGTAGGCAGAAAATGGTCAAATTCTCCTGATGTTGTCCAATCTAAATGACAGAGTCAGGTTTGCAAATGTCAGCTGAGAACAATAAGTGGTAATTCCACAACTACGCCAAGGCTCTGTGCTTCTGCAGATGGAATGATCAGTGAGTTCTCAAGGGAAAAGGTGAGATCAGGATGAGGACCAGTGGTTCCAGGAATGAATAGTAGTTCAGTCTTGCTGGTGTTGAGTTTGTGGTGATGAGCTGCCATCCATGATGAGACATCAGAGAGGCAAGCTGAGATGCGGGAATAGACCTGGGTGTCAGAAGGTGGGAACGAGAGGATGAGTTGAGTGTCATCAGCATAGCAGTGATAAGTAAAACCATGAGAAGATATTACTTTACCAAGAGAAGTAGTACAGAGAGAAAAGAGAAGAGGACCAAGGACTGAGCCTTGTGGAACACCAGTGGATAGTCTGCATGGAGCAGATGTGGCAAAATGCCATGTTAACTGATAAGAATGCTCTTCCAGGTATGATGTAAACTAATGCAAACAGCTGATTCCAAGGTTACCAAGGAATGTCAGGAGGATCTTGTGGTCTACTGTGTCAAAGGCTGTAGAGAGGTCAAGGATATATATATATATATATGTAACGTTCCTCCGCCTGACATTAATAGCTTCAGAGATTGCTCAGATGGGATACTGTGTTCTTTCAAGCTCTTTACAAAGTATTTTTTTATATCCAATGAATGTATGTTTGCTTCTGAAAAGATGATTTTCAATTTCAGGTACTTGTTGTTTTGTAAGAAAATGGGTGCACTTCTAACCCTGTGGCAAGCACAAGAGTATCTTGCACACTCAAGTGGAGAATCAACAGCACTGTGGCAAATGCAACTGGAAAAAAAAGAGAATTTCCTACCACAAAGAACAGCTCCAGCTTAAAGACCTGCTGGATTCAGAGAACACCAAGGTCTTCAAACCTAAAGCAGAGATATCCTTGATGGACCTGATTCCTCAGAAGCACCTAGATCTACCCAGTCTGGAGAAAAGTGTTGCCAGAATCTATGTTGCAGATCACACAGGGTGAAATCACTACATGGTGCTTGCTGCATTGTGACCACCAACAATGAGGTCAGTTTAGAAAGTGTCAGTGTCTCCCATGGCTAACAAGTCTAAGGTGACAGGCCCGAGCAGCCAAAAAAGCAGTTCAAAAACCCCAATGCAAGATCATAATAAAGGCCCTGCAACTTATGGCGCAATCGGGGCCCCACCCTGGAGCCAGAAGTGGGTTTGGGGCTCAGGAGCAAGCGCCTGGTGGCCAGGTCTTTGATCATGGGGCCTGGCTAGGCCCAGCCCGAAGAGGCAACGTGGGCCATTCCCCCACAGAGGAAACCATTGTGGTCGGGTGCCTTGTGGATTGGGTGGCGGTCGAGGGCAGGGTCTGCGGCCCGATCCCAGGACACAGCGGCTGGCTGTTGGGATGTGGAACTTCACTTCGCTGGGGGGGAAGCAGCCTGAGCTTGGGCAGGAGGTTGAGAAGAATCAGCTAGAGATAGTCGGGCTCACTTCCATGCACAGCTTGGGCTCTGGAACCCAACTCCTTGAGAAGGGTTGGACCCTCCTCTACTCTGGAGTTGCCCAGGGTGAGAGACATCAGGCTAGTGTGGGCTTTCTTATAGCTCCCCAGCTCAGCTGTCTCGTGTTAGAGTTTACCCCAGTGAATGAGATGGTCGCCTCTATGTACCTTCAGGTAGGAGAGATGACTCTTACTGTAGTTTGTGCCTATGGGCCGAACGGCAGTGCGGAGTACCAGACCTTCTTGGGGTCCTTGGTGGGGGGGGGGGGGTACTAGAAAGCTGAAGAAGAAGACTTATTGGGCCATGTTGGCCTGTAGGTCTTCCGACGCAGCCGACAGGTGCCGGGAGGCTAAGCATGATGCTGCTTGGGCGGTCAAGGAGGCAAAAACCAGGAGCTGGGAGGAGTTCGGGGAGGCCTTGGAGAAGGACAATTGGTTGGCCCCAAAGCGATTCTGGCAAACCATCCAGTGCCTCAGAAGGGGGAAGCAGTACCCTGCGGACACTGTTGATAATGCAGGTGTGGAGCTGTTGACCTTGACCGGGGATATTGAAGTTTGAGGATCTCCTCAAATGAAGAAGGTGAGGCTGAGGACTCTGAGGTGGACTTGCCCATCACCCGGGCCGAAGTCACTGAGGTGGTCTGCAAGCTGGAGTGGCAGACCGGGTTGGTGGTTTCCCTGTTTAAAAAGGGGGACCGGAGAGTGTGTTCCAACTAGGGGGATCATTCTTCTCAGCCTCCCCGGGAAAGTCAATGCCAGGGTACTGGAGAGATGAACTCAGCCGTTAGTCGAACCTTGGATTCAGGAGGAACATTGCAGTTTTCATCCTGGCCGAGGAACACTGGACCAGCTCTACAGCCTCCAGAGCATGCTCGTGGGTTCATGGGAGTTTGCCCAACAAGTCCACATGTGTTTTTTGGATTTGGAGACTCCCGGAGGGAGTCCAGTTTGGGAACCACAGGAAATCATATCTGCTTTTTGCGGATGATGTTGTCCTGTTGGCTTCTTCAAACCAGGACCTTCAGCAGGCACTGGAGCAGTTCCTAGCCGAGTGTGAAGGGGCTGGGATGCGAATCAGCACCTTGACCTGAAGAGGGTGGCTTGCAACTCTCCAGATCGTTGGAGCTGTCCTGCCCCAAGTGGAGGAGTTCAAGTATCTTGGGGTCTTGTTCACGAGTGGGGGTGAGAGGGAGCATGAGATTGATAGGCAGATCTGTGCTGTCGCCGCAGTCGTGCGGTCGGTGGATCAGTCCGTTGTGGTAAAGAATTTCGATTTACTGGTCAATCTACGTCCCTACACTCACCTATGGTAATTACCAAAAGGACAAGATCAAGCATACAAGCGGCCGAAATGAGTTTCCTCTGTAGGGTGGCCATGCGCTCCCTTAGAGACAGGGTGAGATCCCCGGTGACCCTGGAGGAGCTCGGAGTAGAGCCACTGCTCCTCTACATCAAGAGGAACCAGTTGAGGTGGCTCGGGCACCTTTTTTGGACATCTCCACAGGGAGGTGTTCCAGACATGTCCCACTGGGAGGAGGCCGCGGGGTAGACCAAGGACACACTGGAGGGACTATGTCTCTCGGCTGGCCTGGGAACGCCTCGGGGACGCTCCCGGGAGCTTGCTGAGGTGTCAGGCGAGAGGGAAGTCTGGGCATCCCTGCTTAGACTGCTGCCCCTGCAACCCAGCCCCGGATAAGCGTAAGAAGACGTCAATGTAGACAAAGACTTTATTTCAGATTCTAGAGTTGCATCTCTTCTACAAACACAATTGTGAAACAAATTGTGAATGAAATGTAACATCTTTTATTGTTTTAATTGTCTTTCTCTAATCTCTATTATACTGCTAATCTTAAATGATCATGACAAAATATCACAGGTATAGTAGGTTATGATATATAGTACATTCAGAAAGTATTCACAGCACTTCACACTTTGCACATTTCCTGTTACAATCTTATTTAAAAAAGGATTAAATATTTGTGTGGTTTTTTGTGTGTGTGTGTGTGTGTGTGTGTGTACATAAGTATTCATATCATTTGCTCAATACTTGAACCACGTTTGACAGAAATTACAGTCTCAAGTCTTTTTGAGTATGATGCTACAAGCTTGGCACACCTGTCTTTGGGAAGTATCTCCCACGATTCTTTGCAGAACCTCTCAAAGTTGGATGGAGAGTGTTGGTCCACATTCATTTTTAGATATCTTCACAGATGTCAACAGATGGTTCAAGTTTTGGCTCTGGTAGACGTTTACTGTGGTGTCTGAAGCCACTCCTTTGATATTTTTTCTCATGGTCTTTGAGTCTTTTAGGTGCCTTTTTGTCTGGCCACTCGACCATACAGGCCTGATTGGTGGAGTGCTGCAGAAATGGTTGTCCTTCTGTAAAGTTCTCCTCTGTCCACAGAGCAACATTGGAGCTGTCAGAGAGAGAGAGATAAATAGCGAGAGATAGAGAGAGACAAAGGGAGAGAATGACCTAAAACAAAACTAAAAGGATTAAGGACAGCAATAAAAGGTCAGCAAAAATAACTGGAAGCAGAAATCAGAGTGTTGGTCTGTATAAGAAGCTGGTGAAAGAACTTTAACTATTAATAAATAGAATTATATTTATATCAAACATTACCATAAACAGGGTTAGTTTTGCAAGATGTTTATGTAGTTTGACAAAACAATAGCTTTACAGAAATAAAAATAAAGTGATCAATACACGAAGCATAAAGGAAAAAGACAATTCATCATTGATGTGGTGCCATACTTAACCGCTCCATAGTGACATTCACACACATTTACATTTCATCTAAAAAAGAAAATGTTGAGATTTTTTTGTTTGCATTTTTTTTTATACATGCCATTTTATTACTGCAGGGAATTTACACCTACAAATTTCACTCACTCTTACACCTGTTACTCCAGTGTTAGTGTGATCTGCATTGGAGATGACCATACACTCCCTTCTGTAAACCACTAATTGCAGTGCAGAATCATGTACTTCTGTGGTTAACTACATCGAATAATGACACAGACAGTGCAATACAAAGTGTTTTTACATATTTGTCATATTTGAAATATGCAAAATGACTTTTTAGCCTGTTTCACGCTACCAGCGCAAGTGTGTTTCATTTTGCATGCCTGTGTGAAACTGAACTCAACTGATTGAATGGACAACTATTTTTTTTCACATGGGTGATATAAGTAAAAAAAATATTGATCTTCAATAAAGGGAATATTTTAATATAAATAATAGTGTCTGATGTCACATTTAAATGTGAAAAATATGTAAAAGAAAAATGAATTAATAAGGGGGTAAATACTTTCTCACAGCACCTTATCAATCAGGGCAACACTCAGCATTTTGTTTTTCTAGTAGGGCTGTGCAATATTGAGTCAAATCAAATTTATTTATATAGAACTTTTCACAATATGATGATATTTACCATTATTGTGAGAAATTTACAATATGTTTGAAGTAAATCCACAGTACCTCTACATTCCTAAATATGTCAAACCATGTATTGAGTATTTAATTAGTTTGTAATTCTGGTAATTTTATAAATATTAAGTGTGAGACTTTGGTTGGGGTGAAAAATGCTCCCGGAGGATTATAAAGATGAGTAATCCAGCTACAACAGCTACATTTCATTTGTTTCCAACAGAATTAATTCTAAAGGGCCGCGAACCTTCAGGTGGTGAGCCATAGAGTCTCCAATGATGAGAACAACGGCCTTAGTGCCGCTGCTAAGTGCCGGATAAGGCGAAGGCGGAGGAAAATCCCCGAGAACCTTGAAACAATTGGCGGATGTGAGGACCATTACAGGCACTTTGAGAGTCCAACCTCATATTAATGAGGTCCGGAAACCAGTAGTCCAACCATTTATGGTCACACACTCCTATTCCAACATGACAACACTCATCTGTAAACTGTGGCTGTTTTAAAAGCTCACCTTGGAGAAACACATCATACTATGCCATGATTATTCACTAGACCTATCCCCAATCGAAAATGTGTGGGATGCTACTGAATGCACTATTAACAGGATAACACAATTAAGAAATTCTACAGCTCCAATCCAAGACATCTGTCATGTTGTGTTATACCTAATACCACACTAAGAGAAACAACTTCTGTACAGGTGCATCTCAAGTTAGAATTTCATGAAAAAGTTTACTTCTTTCAGAAATTCAATTCAAAAAGTGAAACTCATATAGATTCATTACACAGAGAGTGATCTATTTCAAGTGCCTTTTAATGCTGATGATTATGGTCATCATCCAATGAAAACCCAAAAGTCAATATTTCAGACAGACTGTTAAATAAGTCCAATTATTTTTAATGATTTGTAATACATAAATGTTGTCCTACTGAAATGTATGTATAGTATATGCACTTGATCAGGGCTACTTTTGCAAGAATCACTGCATCATTGTGGCATGGCATGGAGGCAATCAGCCTGTGGCACTGTTGAGATGTCATGGAAGCCCAGATTGCTTTGATAATGGCTATCAGCTTCTTTGCCTGGTTGGATCTGGTGTCTCTCTTTTTCATCTTGACAGTACCCCAGTGATTCTTTATTTCTTTACTTTCTTTAATCTTGCGACTGTGCTGGCCAATGAAGCACAATTGTTGTTGTTGTTGTTCTTCTTCTTCTTCTTTTTTTATTAAATTTATTTATCTGACTGTAGGTAAATAAGTAAATGTACTATTTTAGGGGTAAATTGTATCAAAATCCAGTACTATATATAATAATATAAAGCGTCAGATTTTCTATAGTGTTTGTGTGAAAGCAGTAATTGTTTATGGGTTATTTCATGCAAAATACAGCATTGCTAGCAATAGCATTGCAATCTGATATCCTTCTGGTTGCAACTATTTATTTATTTTTTGATAATGAGTCTATTATATACTGTATTATATACTGTGATATTAAAAACTCCAGGATTCATTGCAAATAATGTAACAAAAAAGTGTGTCATGATTATTAATAATGTAGTCTGTATATGGAAGATTGGAGTAAGATTAATGATACTGGGAATCTGTCGCAGGAAATGAAAACATGCAAATGTTTCTTCTTGTTTCAATTAAGACATATCATGACGTGACTTGTGTATGTCCAAATAGTGATGACAATGCTTAAACATTATATTGCACAGTCCTACACAGCATTAAACAGTTCTGGAGAGTGCTGTTTTGCCTGCTTTTCCCCAAAGTAACATTGTGCAGTTAGCAGTGTGTCAAGCCTGGACTAACAATCTTAGTGCCACTACTCTCCCTGTTACAGTCAGTGGAGCAACATCATGATATTGAAGCTGCTGTTTTAAGGAGAAAATTCTACATATTGCTGCTTTAAGTGAAAGTTTGAAAGTCAATATCTTGTGAATAACAACTGTTCAGCTCTGTGGAGAAGTTTAGTTTTGTGGTTATACACCCTGGAGTTGATAGAGTGTGAACATAAGATCAGACCTAATTAAACACAAAAGGACAGATATTGCAAATTGTAGAAAACACAATGCTAAGCAAACAGATGGCTTTAGAACAGGATATTAATATTGCACAGAGATGATGGTAGTGCATGTGATGTCAAAATAAATATACCAAATATGAAATAAATACTTAATAGCTGCAGAGGACATTAATATTGCACACAGACATGATGTTAACTGTGTCAAAAATGCAATAAGTAGCCTAAATAGACCATTAAACAAGTGGGTTATGCAGGTCCTTGGGGAGTCATTTAGTCCCAGCAAGATGGGAAAAACACACACACACACACGTTTGCAATATAAAGCTATAAATTAGACATTGCTATTAATATGGGTTACATAATATGATGTAATATAGGTTGCACCAGTTCCATTCATTATCTCACTGGAAGAAGCATAAACGTAAGTATTGATCATTGATCTAAATTAATAATATTCATAACAAAAAATATCAATAAATAATAAAACCATAATTGTGGCATTCATATTTCAGAACCTCTCAGAGCAGGTCAAGTCTCAGAACTTAATTAACTATTCCATCCTTAATTAACATACTAGGATTGGATACACAGGAGAGGCATAGCCAAATGCCAATATGACAGGAAGACCAATAGGAAGGTTTAGCTGACAGGAGTTTTGGTAGTGCTTTGCTCTATTGTGCAGCATTGCTTTCTCTATGATCTACATGGATGTATGGATGGACATATAAATGAAAGAAAAAAAGATAAAGTATATATCAATCAATTCCACCTGCCAAAATACAGATTTAATAGGGTGTCCCAACATTTGTCCAAATATGTGTCTGAATATAATTAATTAGTTTCAAAAGTCAATAAAATATGTAAATTTGTGTCCCCAAACCTTTGCTTTGAATCTCTGTTTTGTGCAGGGGTCCTCATAAGTTGAATTATATATAACCTGAATTATATAGTTACTTTTATTGATTGCATACAGAATTGTTGGATAATGATGGTGTGTGTAGGAGCTTTCTAACTATAATGTTGCTCCAAGAAAATGATCAGGAGTATGGAGTCCTCAAGGTTCAAGGTTCTTTTATTTATCATGCACATTATACACATTTATACACAGTACAACATGCAGTGAATGTTATTTTGCGACTACACACAGGAGAAAGTAAGCAGAATAAATATGTCCTTGAGGCATTATTTCTGAGAAGAAAAATAAATAAATAAATAACTCTAAGGTAACAGAAAAATATAACTTAGGTGAAGGTAGGAGGTGTGTATGTATAAACAGGTTGCAGTCAGTGTAGGAACCCTGAGAGTTGTTGTCTAAAGTGCAAAAACTGCAATGGTAGCTACATATTTCTGTGCAAAGAGAGCATAAGTATCCTATGGGTTTTAAAGTAAAGGTTGGGTCAGGTTCAGAGTCCGAATAGCCTGAGGGAAGAAACTCAGTCTCATCCTTTCCGTCCTGGATTTCAGTGAGCGGAACCGCTTTCCTGATAGCAGCAAAGTGAAGACCCCATTAGTAGGATGGCTGAGGTCCTTCACAATCTTCATAGCTTTCAACCAGCACCAGATATTGTTATCTTCAGGAGTTCCTTTTATACTATGTATGAAATTGACTAGTAAATGTGTAAATATAATCATAAACTGAAAAAAAAACTCTGTCTCTGTTGTTGTATTTTGTGCTTCATAATGTGCCACATAATTTCAATGGGAGACAGGCCTGGAATACAGGCAGGCCAGTCTAGTACCCTGTGATGAAGTAGGGTACTTTAACTACAAAAGCCATGGCCCACTTCATGGGTGTAGGGCATGTAGGCTCTGTGTAGGGGTCAGAGGTTTCCGACTAATGAAGCAGGCAGAGCACAATTTTCCTTTAGATCACAGATTTATTAACAGAACATCTACATCTATACAAATGTGCAACAGAAAATAAGGAAACGAAAATAATAATAAAGCAGTAATCGTCAACTAACTCCAGTGGCTCTGACCAATGTCTGCAAAGTAATAAATAGTTCACCTCACTCTGTGCTTCCCTCCTTTCTTTCAGGTACACTAGTTCTCTCCTCTCTCTCTACCTAAGAGCAGGCTTTAAACTGGTCACTCCTCCACCTAGGCTCTACCAATATCAGGAAAGGTAATGTCCATGATACAGCATATAATTGTTGTCGACTTACAATCATCATTACTTGTTCACAGATTCATGACATCATTTTTCATTAGAAAACAGCTACAGATATTTAACCTTTCTCTTCATCGTCTCTTCACCAATTCAATCTCCCCTCTCCTTCAGCAAGAATGGAGTCACCCAGGTAGGTAAACTTTCCTGCTCTTACTCTTTTCTGTCCCAGGGTGAAATTAATGAACCATACTACAAGCAGAACAGGTAGTATGTGACACCACTGTTGGTAATGTGTATGTGGCCAGGCTTACAGCATTACATACACACACTCTTTAACCATGAAATACATTTCTATGCTGCGTGCAGAATGTGTTACTTGTGTCATTGCTAAAATAAGCAGAATGTCCCTGAAAAAATACATTAGCAGATAGCTTATGTTGCTCCCAAACCTCATATGTACATTCCTTTAATGGTGCCTTCACAGATATGCAAGTTGATATTGAGAATATTTATTCTCCTGTTTCCCATTAACCTGTTCCCTGTGGAAGGTTTCCAAACCAGTGTTTTAAACAATCCTTAACTTTACCAGTCGTTTGCTGCACCTATCACAACTTTTTTTTTGCTACTTTTTGCAGGCATCTCATTCAAAAATAGTGGTCTTGCGCAATCTAAATAAAGTCTATCCATTAAACAAATATCTTGTCTTTGCAGTGTATTCAACTGAATATATAGGTTGAAAAGGACTTGCAAATCAGTGACTATAAACTGGCGGTACTTTGCCTTTACATAATGTCCCCATTCCTTTTAGGATGAGAACAGTTGCTCTAATTTCACTGGCCTTTCACAATTTAGTTGCATTAAATATACTGACCCTGCTAGTATTTTTGAGTTTTGGGCTTTTGGGCTCCAATACCTGCATCTTACTCAAATCATATGACTGGCAATGATCAGTGCTGTTTAATAATAAGAAAAAAAAATAACAAATAGGGCTACAACCCCAAACTGTCATGTATTAGTCCTGTCTATCTCTGTTTTTCTCATCTTGTCTTTGTTTTTTCTTTTTCCCCAATGTGCTTCAGAGCACGTGTTTTTGATCCTGTCTCAGCCCAGTCCATTTAGTCCAGTTCCATGTGTGTCAAATGTTGTCTTGTTATGTAAGACCCTCTGTTTCAGTCTGTCCTGGTCAGTCTTTTGTTGTAGCTGTTGTTTTCTGATTACCTTTAGGTCGTCCTTTACCATGTGGTTCATTTCAGTTCTAGTTCGGTGTGAGTTGTTTTTCTTTAGTTTATTAAATCCTATTAACACCTGCATGTCCCGGCCTCCCATGTCTGTATCTTCATCTGCACAGCATCCTGCAACATTAAGGCAAGCAAAAAATAAATAAATAAAAAATGATGCCTTGGAGCTAGCTACCTAGTTTTCCAGGCAGTTTTCTGAAAAACAAATACATATGAATAAACATCTGAAGCAGACTTCATACTTTTCATGCAAAGCATCCACATTAAAAGATACACATTTCTATAGATCAGATTATTGGTTGTTTTAATTGTTTTTTCTGTGAACCAGTTGCCTCCAAAGGTAGCTGTCTTCAGAAATATTTGATAGTCATGCATGTATACATGTGTATATATACTACTGTTCAAAGTTAGGATCACTGGATATTTTTTTTTAGTGGAAACATATGAGATTAGGAAATACAGCAAATACACTTGACTGGTAAGAAATATTGACTTTAATTTAAATGATGACTGTGATAATTCTAATTTTGCCTTCATCCAAAGTCATGCTAGCAGTCCATTTTCTATCTAATCTAGTCTTGAATTCACTATTTGGTTCCCACTAGCATCCTCTAAACATGTATTGGCTTGATGTGAGTATTCTTCTGGCCTTAGAATGTTCCAAAAAGTACTAGTTATTTATTAAGCGGAAGGTCCTGTGAGAGTAGTGAGAATCTTCCTGCACGCTCTCAGGAGAAAAAAGATATATAGTCCTGGTTTCATCCAATCACAGTGCAAGGAACACCTCAACTAGTTCAACTCTGCGTACCAAGATGAAGATCGCAGGAGAGAAGTTACTCAGCAGAAATGACCATACAAAAGAAGACAAAAGAACAAGATACAGAGTATTCAACACAACATTTCATTGCACTTGACGTACTAAGCAATCGATACCTTTAACACATTAATAATCACACAGTTTGGTCTGCATTTGGGCTGCAGCTCTCAGCCAATTCATTTATCAAGTTCCTTACTTGGAGTCAGTCGAGATTGAGCAGGATACCCTCTCAGTATCAAGACTTGAGAAGAGGTCTTTGTAGCAATGTGATCGTTCACCTCACCAGTCTTTGACTGTGCTGTTGACCTCCTACCTATTTTCTCCATCATCAGGGGTCATCTCTTTTCTTTTCTCTGGCCCTGAGAACTGCCCTTGGAAAAAGTACTGGGGAGCCTTGGCTCAGGGCTTTACACAGCCCTCATTCTCTCCTTCTGGAGCAACAATTACTGGGATTTGAATAAGATCACTGGGAAGGACCAGAATCCCTTGCCACTATTTACCACTGCTTTTGAGGCACATGGCTGAATGCCAGGACACCTGCCTCTCAGAGTCAATAACAGGAAGCTGGTCCCTAGTACATTGGCCTCTTTAGGTAGACCAACACATCAACAGTTACATGTCGGCTGAAGCTTCCTCCTGACTCTTTGAGGTGCATCAACTTTCATGTTAAATGTTGCTATTAACTCACATCACAAATGAGTAAATATTCATAAGCCATTCATATACATTAATATCTCCTGAAAATAGCAATATCTGGCATGTCTCCTATAAATACATTTCCATTTTTTTGGTGAATAAACGTATGTCAAACAACAATAACATCCCACACAAATTGGCTGTGAATATACCTCTGAGTACAAAACAGTAAGTATAAAACTTACACTTTACTTATGTTTTTAGTTTGTAAGACAGTTGTGAATGAAGCTCAAAGAATGTATTCAAATAGAGTCAAATACTTTCAAATAGTATTGCAAAATATTCAAATAAAATCTGAGCTGAAGCAACACCTGCTATATAAGCATCCATCTGACAGAGTAGCACATTTACAGCTTCACTCACACGGGATACAGTGACCTTTCAAACTCTATACAAGGTAACTTATCACATCCATTGAATGTATTTTTCTTCTGAAGAGCTGATGTTTTTAGATAGGTTGGATATTTATAGATGTCATTTTCCCCATTCAAATATTTGAATTGAAAAATTGTTTTTTATTTGGTACAAGGTTGATATTTTGACACCATGCTGTTCAGCACAAACATTGCATTTTAAAACCAATACTCATTATTTTCAGATTATTGCTGCATAAGATGGGTTCTTCTAAAGGCTGTGTAGATAATCCTGAAGACAGTTTCCCTTCATATATTGCACACTCCAGTGGAGAATCAACCAACAGCACTGTGGCAAATGCAACAGGAAAAAAATTGAGAATTTTCTACCACAAAGAACAGCTCAGCTTACAGACCTGCTGCATTCGAAGAACACCAAAAGGTCTTCAAACCGAAAGCAGAGATATCACTCCATGGACCTGCTTCTCCAAGAAGCACCTAGAGCTTCCCCAGTCTGGAGGAAGCTTTGCCAGCATCTTTGTTGTGGACCCAGAAGGCAGTGATGTTCACGTGAGACCATCAGTCCTGAATTTTATGGTACCACAGGGTGCTTGCTGCATTGTGACCGCCAACAAAGAAGTCAAATTCAGAAAGTGTGATGGAGGGGTCTGGATAGATGAGGATGATGGTGACCATGTCCTATGAGTGATCCAGAGTAGCTGCAATGCTGAGATGTTGGAGACCTTAGAGAAGAAATGCCTGTGCTCTTAATGATATTTATGATTTTAAACTTTCTAATTTGTTTCTCATCTGCACAAACAGTCAAGGTCTTTAGTTAATAAAATCTCTTCATCCTGTTAATTTAATCTGAAATCAGCTAAACATACTTGTTGATTTGGATTGTTTTTTTCTCTGAAACATTACTAATAAAATGTTTGCATCTTTTATTGTTTTCTTTTGTCTTTCTCATCTCTATTACACTGCTGATCTGAAATGATAAAATAACACAGGTATAGTGGGACAGTAGTTATGACATAAATGCATGATGCTAAGGTGTAAGAATGATCAATAAATACTAATTGTCAAGACCGGACAGAGGGAAGCAGATGCAGATATAAACACAGTAGTTTAATGGGATAAATGTGAAAAACAGATCAGGCAGTCCAGGTCGATCACAGGCAGGTGAGAAAATACCAGAATGGGTGAACCAGGGCCAGAGTCAAAAAACAAGCGAGAATCACAAACCAGTAGACGGAACACAGGATAAGACGAACAGCCAGAGTCAAAAAACAGAAATGGATCAAACCACGGACAGACAGATAATAAAAGAGCAGAAATGGCATGCTGAGGTTGTAAACCAGCTACACTGATAAACAGAGAGGCTAAAAATGCTCTGGCCTGGACGGAATGAATGCAAGAACTCAGGTGATTAGCCAGATGTGTGAGTCATGTAACGAACTGAGGGATTATGGGAAATGGAGTCTGGAAAGCCTGAGGAGTGCATTACACTAATAATCACAATAATAATAAGATGAAAATCAGCTGAGTGTGAAGTGAAGTAACTGAAGTATAATCTGTAATGTGTAAGATAAAGATATAGATAAGCTAAAATAATGTTTAATTAGTCCAGTTGTGGAAAATCCACATATCATATAATGAGGTTAGAGAAAGGAAAATGGAAAATGTGCCTTTTCTAATGATTCTTGTCCCCATAGGATCCTAGGCCTTTCACCTCAGCCTTCCCCCTTATCCTATACATTGCAAATGGATGAGACAATATGAGTTCCAAAAAACCATCCGTCCGTCCATCTGTCGTCTTCTTCCGCTTATCCGGGGCCGGGTCGTGGGGGCAGCAGTCTAAACAGGGATGCCCAGACTTCCGTCTCCCCCGACACCACCGCCAGCTCCTCAGAAGGACCCCGGGCGTTCCCAGGCCAGCCGAGAGACATAGTTCCCTACGCTTGCCTGGGGGCATATGGAAACTGTAAAGGCAGGGCCCATCAGGCTTCTCCAGAATGACCATAGGTGTTCAATTGACACGGTTTTTATTCATAATAAACTTATTAACATGCAAAGACAGGCTCTGCGTAGGGGTCAGAGGTTCCGACTAATGAAGCAGGCAGAGCATAATTTTCCTTTAGATCTGGAGTTTATTAACAGAACATCTACATCTATACAAATGTGCAACAGAAAAATAAAGGCTTGAAAATAATAAAACGTGTCGTCAACTAACTCCGATGTGGCTCGACCAATGTGTCACCAAAGTAATAAATAGTTCACCTCACTCTGTGCTTCCCTCACTTTCATTCAGGTACTAGTTCTCCTCCTCTCTCTACCTAAAACGGGTTTATACAAGTAGCTCCTCCCCCTAGACTCTACCAATATCAACAAAGGTAATGTCCATGATACAGCATATAATTGTTGTCGACTTACAATCAACAATTATTATTACCATCCCCCACACAGATTCATGACATCATCTTTAATTAAACAATAGCTATAATTATTTAACCTTTCTCTTCTTTGTCTCTTCACCCATCCAACCTCCCTTCTCCTTCAGCAAGAGATGGAGTCACCCAGGTAGGTAAAACTTTCTCTTTCTCTTACTCTTTTCTGTCCCAGGGTGAGTGTGAACCATACACAAGTAAGAACAGGTAAGTATGTGACACCTGTTGGTAATGTGTATGTGTGAGCTTACAACAGTACATACACACACTCTCTTGCCCCAACCATGGAAGCCACATTTCTGTATGCGTGCAGAATGTGACACTTGATGTCATTGCTAAAATAAGCAGGAATGTCCTAAAAATACATTGCTTGAATGGCAGCTTATGTTGCTCCAAAACCTGTATGTACATTTCAACTTTAATGGTGCCTTCACAGATATGCAAGTTGACAATGAGAATGACATTCTCCTGTTTCCAATTAACCTGTTCCCCTGTGGAAGGTTCCAAACAGGTGTTTTTTAAACAATCCTTAACTTTACCAGTCGTTTGCTGCACCTATCATAACTTTTTTTTTGCTACTTTTTGCAGGCATCTCATTCCAAAATGAGTGAATATTTGCATAATCCTAAATAAAGTCTCATTAAACAAATATCTTGTCTTTTGCAGTGTATTCAACTGAATATAGGTTGAAAAGGACTTGCAAATCAGTGACTATAAACTGACGGTACTTTGCCTTTACATAATGTCCCCATTCCTTTTAGGATGAGAACAGTTGCTCTAATTTCTGGCCTTCACAATTTTAGTTGCATTAAATATACTGTCCTGCTGAGTATTTTAGGTTTTTGGAGCTTTTGGGCTCAATACTACATATTACCAAATCATATAGCTGCTTAATGATCAGTGCTGTTTAATAGAAAAAAATAACAAATAGGGGCTGCAACCCCCAAACTGTCATGTATTAGTCCTGTCTATCTCCTGTTTTCTCATCTTGTCTTTGTTTTTTCTTTTCCCCATATTGCTTCAGAAACACGTGTTTTTTGATCCTGTCTCCAGCCCAGTCCATTTAGTCCAGTTCCATGTGTGTCAGAAATGTTGTCTTGTTATAACAAAGACCCTCTGTTTCCAGTCTGTCCTGGTCAGTCTTTTTGTTGTAGCTGTTGTTTCTGATTACTTTTAGGTAAGTCCTTTACCATGGTTCTGCATTTCAGTTCTAGTTAGAATTGTGAGTTTGTTTTCTTTAGTTTATTAAATCCTATTAACACCTGCATGTAAATCGGCCTCCCATGTCTGTATCTTCATCTGCACAGCATCCTGCAACATTAAGGCAAGCAAAAAATAAATAAATAAAGCGTACATGGAGCTAGCTTCCTAGTTTTCAGGCAGTTTTCTGACTCAAATACATATGAATCAAACATCTGAAACTGAACTTCATACTTTTTCATGCAAAAAGCATCCACATTAAAGATACATTTCTATAGATCAGATTATTAGTTGTTTTAATTGTTTTTTCACCTTGAACCAGTTACGCACTCAAAGATGGCGCTGTCTTCAGAAATATTGATAGTCATATGCATGTATACATGTGTATATATACACTACTGTTCAAGAGTTAGGATCTGAATATTTTTTTTGAGTGAAACACATAGATTAGGAAATACAACAAATACACTTGACTGGTAAGAAATATTGACACTAATTTTAAATGTTATTTTGTAGTAATTCTAATTTTGCCTTCATCCAAAAAGTCATGCTAGCAGTCCATTTTTTCTATCTAATCTAATGTGAATTCACTATTTGGTTCCTACAGCATCCTCTAAACATGTATTGGCTTGATGTGGTATTCTTCTGTGCCAAGATGTTCCAAAAAGTGCTAGTTATTTATTAGAGCGAGTCCTGTGGAGAGTGAAGGATCTCTTCCTGCACGCTCCAGGAGAAAAAGGATATATATAGTCCTGGTTACATCCAATCTCAGTGCAATAACACACTCAACCTTTCAACTCTGCATACCAAGATAAGCCAGGGAGAGAGGTGCACTCAGCAAAAATTATCATATAAAAAGAAGACAAAAAGAGACAAGATATACCAAGTATTCCAACACAACATTTCATTGCGCTAGGTACAGCAATACGATACCTTTAACACATTAATAATCTTTAGTTTGGTCCTGCATTTGGGCTGCAGCTCTCCCAGCCAATTCCATTTATCGGATTCTGCTCTCCCCCACTTGGAGTCAGTCGGGTGAGCAAAATTGTTACCCTCTCAGTATCAAGACTTGAAAGAGGTCTTTAACAACCAAGCCAGCTGATCGTTCCACCCCTCACCAGTCTTTTGACTGTGCTGTTGACCTCCCTACCTGGCTTTTTCTCCATCATCAGGGTCATCTCTTTTCTTCCTCTGGCCCTAGAAGAACTGCCATGGAAAAATTATGCTGAGAGGCCTTGGCTCAGGGCTACAGCCCTCATTCTCTCCTTCTGGAGCAACAATTACTGGGATTTGAATAAGATCACTGGGAAGGACCAGAATCCCTTGCCACTATTTTCCACTGCTTTTGAGGCACATGGCTGAATGCCCACAGGACACCACTCTCCAGGAGTCAATAACAAGGCTGGTCCCCTGATACGTGCTCTTTAAGGTAGACCAACACATCAACCCAGTTACATACATAACCGGCTGAAGCTTCCTCCTGACTCTGAGGTGCATCCCAGCTTTCATGTTAAATGTTGCTAATTATCACATCACAAATGAGTAAATATTCATAAAAGCCATTCATATACATTAATATCTCCTGAAAAGAACAACATCTGGCATGTCTCCTATAAATACATTTCCATTTTTTTGGTGAATAAACGTATGTCAAGCAACAACATCCACACAAATTGGCTGTGAATATACCTCTGAGTACAAAACAGTAAGTATAAAACCACTTCTTATGTTTTTTAGTTTGTGAACAGTTGTGAATGAAGCTCAAAAAGATGTATTCAAATAGAGAGTCAAATACTTTTCAAATAGTATTGCAAAAATATTCAAAATAAAATCTGAGCTGAAGCAACACCTGCTATATAAGCATCCATCTGACAGAGTAGCACATTTACAGCTTCACTCACACGGGATACAGTGACGGTGGTCCATTTTTGTCTTTGTAGGCCAGCATCAAGGCAGCTGCAGGAAGCCAATGAAGGGAACACAGCAGAGGAGTTACATTACTGAATTTGGGGATATTGAAGGAAGGCCAGGTAGAATGGAATTGCAGTAGTCTAGTGTTAAAATGATAAGAGACTGAGCAAGCACCCAAGTGGCCTCTCTAGACAGAAAGGGTCAAATTATCCTGATGTTGTAAAGGAGAAATTTAAATGACAGAGTCAGGTTTGCAACAGTCAGCTAAGAATGATAACTGGTCATCCACTACTACACCAAGGCTCTGTGCTTCTGCAGATGGAATGATCAGTGAGTTCTCAAGGGAAACGGTGAGATCAGGATGAGGACCAGTGGTTCCAGGAATGAGCAGTAGTTCAGTCTTGCTGGGGTTGAGTTTGTGGTGATGAGCTGCCATCCATGATGAGACATCAGAGAGGCAAGCTGAGGGAAGAGACCTCAGTATCAGAAGGTGGGAAAGAGAGGATGAATTGAGTGTCATCAACATAGCAGTGGTAAGTAAAACCTTGAGAAAATATTACTTTACCAAGAGAAGTAGTATAGAGAGAAAAGAGAAGAGGACTGAGTACTGAGCTCTGTGGAACACCAGTGGAGAGTCTGCATGGAGCAGATGTGGCAAACTGCCATGTTTACTGATAAGAATGCTCTACCAGGTATGATGTAAATGTGATTCCAAGGCTACCAAGGAATGTCAGGAGGATCTTGTGGTCTACTGTGTCAAAGGCTGCAGAGAGGTCAAGAATATATATATCCATTAACAGCTTCAGAGATTGCTCAGACGGGATACTGTGAATTTTGAAGTCACACAGGGTGCTTGCTGCATAGTGACCACCAACAGACCACATAAAGGCCTGATTGGTGTAGTGCTGCAGAAAATGTTGTCCTTATGTAAGGTTCTCCTCTCTCCACAGAGAAATATTGGAGCTCTGTCAGAAAGAGAGAGACACATAATGAGAGATAGAGACAGACAGAGAGAGACCTAAAACAAAACTAAAAGGATTAAGGACAGTAATGTGATGAGCAAATGTCATATATAGTTGGCCTCGTCCACAAACTGTTAAAACCACCCTTCAACCCTTGAGCTCAATAACTTCACTCGAGCACAGAGAGGAGCTGCAGGAAGTGCACATGGCATGCAAGGACAAATGTAAATTCAAGAAGAAAAACATTTGAGAAGGAATGACCATAAAGATGACCATACACACACTTCTGTAAACCACTAAATACAGTGCAGAATCATGTACTTTGGCAGTTAACTACACTGAATAATGACACAGTGCATTACAAAGTGTTTTTACATATTTGTCATATTTGAAATATGCAAAATGACATTTTAGCCTGTTTCACGCTACCAACACGAGTATGTTTCATTTTGCATGCCTGTGTGAAACTGAACCCAACTGACTGAATGGACACACTTTTTTTTCACATGGGTGATATAAGGAAAAAAAAAATATCTTCAATAAAGGGAATATTTTAATATAAATAATACTGTCTGGTGTCACATTTAAATGTGAAGAATATATAAAAATAGAATATTGGGTTATAGAATATTTCTTTTAATCAAAACATGGTCATATTCATGATCATTTTGAAAAGTTCAACATCTGAAATGAAGAAATATTCATATAAGCCATATAAACATATACATTCATATTTCCTGAACAGAACAATGTCTGGCATGACTCCTGTGAATACGTTTAGATTTTTTGGGTGAATAAAAGTAAAAATTTGTATAGGGATGTAAAGATTATGATAAAAATGATAAAATAACAAAGGTATAATGGGACAGTAGTTTCATATAAATGCAGTCTCTCTCACTCACACACACACACACACACACACACACACACACACACACACACACACACACACACAAACAAAAGATGCTACTAATAATAATAAGAAGAAAAAGAAGAAGAAGAAGAAGAAGAAGAAGAAGAAGAAGAAGAAGAAGAAGAAGAAGAAGAAGAAGAAAATGAAGGTGAAGTGAAGAGACTGAGGTATATTCAGTAATACGAAAGATATAGATATAGATAAGCTAAAATAATATTTTATTAGTCCAGTAGTGGAAAATCCACATATCAAAGAATGAGTTTAGAGAAAGTGCCTTCTTGAAATGTGTTTTGAGAAAAGTACGTCGAAACAGCAAAATGGGCCACTAGGATGATTTTTGTCCTAAAGGGACCTGGGACTCTCACTTCAGTCATCCCCCTCATCCTACACACTGCAGTGAATGAGATCATTTCAGTGCTGAAGTCATCCCGCTGCTGCAGCGCTGATGGGAGCCTCTGTTCGACACCCAGGACATAAGCAGCTGGAAGACAGGACACAGTGGCATTACCTTTAGAGCCGTGGACCTTCAGGTGGTGAGTCATAGAGCCTCCAATAATGAGAACAATGCCCTTAGTGCCGCTGCTAAGTGAGGGATAAGGCAGAGGTGGAGGAAAAGTGCTGAGAACCTCGAAACAATTGACGGACTGGAGGACCAGCTGTGGAGGTGGCAGGGAGCTCAGTTTTTCCTGGCTGCACTGACGCTCCAAGACCTGAGCCAGAGCAGCGATGGAGATGAAGACCGCCTGGGTCCGCCGGGCTGGGAGGGCAGGTGTGGACACCGCAGCATAAGAGGCATTCCAAGCGCTTTTAGCCTGGTCCTCCACTGGTGCAGTTCCAGCTGCCTCTGCAGTAGCAGCTGGATCTGCTGGTGCAGCTCGTCCAGCTCCTTGCGGAACATCAGCAGAGCGTGCTCCTCCATGGTGGAAAACAGAGACAGAGACAAACAGCAGTTAAAGAAAGAAAGATTAACAGCTGTTAATATTGTGGCTGATTAGGACAGAGATGGAAACAGAGCAAGATTTCAGAGTTTAGGCTTATATTAAAGTGCATTAAATTGAATTCACAATTAGAGGAACTAGCAAGAGCTAGCAAGTAGGTGTACGATGTGTCAAACCAGAAGTGAATAAATCCCATAAAGAATCTTTGGGGTAGTGTCAAGGGGAAGAAGAGAGACACCAGACCATGGGCAGCTTTTCTGGGCAGTATTTGCATGCTATCGAGATAAGGATTATCTGTATTCGGAATGTTTTCGGTTACAGCATTTGCTGTTTAACTAGGCAGTGGCCTTAGATTTATGCCAGTTATCTTCGGGTATATGTTGTCTATTGCCTCTTGCATTAATTGAATTAGTATATTTTAGATGGTTTTAATGTTTTTTTGGGTTTTTCTTTTAATTTATTGAATTTATTAAGAAAACCTTGAGAGACTGCTGAAGCTATCACACTAGTGGAGTTGATTATCTTATATTAAAGATTTAACTGAATGAGTTTAAATTACTGTAGCTTGTGACACAATGGTTGTGTAAATACTGTATGGAATTATGATGGTTTGCTGTTACTAATTCTGACTATTTTGATCTTGGGGACAAGGCTTTTATAAAGACAGATGAGGAAGTGTCTCCTCTCTTGAATAAAGCATAAACATTGCTGCATTTTCATTTTATATATACAGTATATCATATATGAAATACTTATATATCATTCTGTAATAAAATGGATTTTGTATCCTGCTTATTTTCAAATTACCGTATTTTCCGGACTATAAGCCTCACCGGACTATGAGACGCAACCTGGAAAATAAAATATATAAGAAGAAAAATCTGCACCTCATTATAAGACGCATGGTTTAAAGCATGGACAAAAAGTAGTGTCTTATAGTCCGGAAAAAACGGTAACACTTATTAACTATTTAATTAGGCACCTTAAATTGTTCTATTTATTTGTCTGACTGTAAGTAAATAAGTAAATGTACTATTTTAGAGGTTAATTTTTTCAAAATATGTACTAGCTAATAATATAAAGCTTCAGATTTTCTATAGTGTTTGTGTGCAAAATATGACATTAATAGCAATAGCATTTCAATCTGATATCCTTCTGGTTGCAACTATTTATTTATTTTTTGATAATGAGTCTATGATATACTGTATTTTATACTGTGATATTAAAAACTGCAGGATACATTGCAAATAATGCAACAAAAGAATTGTGTCATGATTATTAATAATGTAGTCTGTATATGGAAGATTGGAGTAAGATTAACGATATTGGGAATCTGTCACAGGAAATGAAAACATGCAAATGTTTCTTCTTGTTTCAATTAAGACATTAATTGACATCAATTAAGATGTGACTTGTGTATGTCCAAATAGTGATGACAATGCTTAAACATTATATTGCACAGTCCTACACAGCATTAAACAGTTCTGGAGAGTGCTGTTTTGCCTGCTTTTCCCCAAAGTAACATTGTGCAGTTAGCAGTGTGTCAAGCCTGGACTAACAATCTTAGTGCCACTACTCTCCCTGTTACAGTCAGTGGAGCAACATCATGATAATGAAGCTGCTGTTTTAAGGTGTAAATTCTACATATTGCTGCTTTAAGTGAAAGTTTGAAAGTCATTATCTTGTGAATAACAACTGTTCAGCTCTGTGGAGAAGTTTAGTTTTGTGGTTATACACCCTGGAGTTGATAGAGTGTGAACATAAGATCAGACCTAATTAAACACAAAAGGACAGATATTGCAAATTGTAGAAAACACAATGCTAAGCAAACAGATGGCCCGGTGGACATGTCTTTAAAACAGGATATTAATATTGCACAGAGATGATGGTAGTGCATGTGATGTCAAAATAAATATACCAAATATGAAATAAATACTTAATAGCTGCAGAGGACATTATTATTGCACACAGACATGATGTTAACTGTGTCAATGCAATAAGTAGCCTAAATAGACCATTAAACAAGTGGGTTATGCAGGTCCTTGGGGAGTCATGTTGTTCCAGGAAGAACACACACACACACACACACACACACGCACACACACACACACACACACACACTTGCAATATAAAACTATAAATTAGACATTGCTATTAATATGGGTTACATAATATGATATAATATAGGTTGCACCAGTTCCAGTTATTTTCTCACTGGAAGAAGCGTAAACGTAAGTATTGATCATTAATTTAAGGCTGATTTAGGTTTTATATACCACAACATACAGTTTATGCACCTGTGACCCAATAACACAGTAACTCTAATGTAATAATATTCAAAACAAAAATATCAATAAATAATAAAACCATAATTGTGGCATTCACATTTCAGAACTCATCAGAACAGGTTCAGTCTCAGAACCTAATTAACTATTCCATCCTTAATTAACATACTAGGATTGGATACACAGGAGAGGCATAGCCAAATGTCAATATTACAGGAAGACCTGTATTACAGGACCAATATTACAGGAAGTTTTTAGTTTGTAAGACAGTTGTGAACGAAGCTCAAAGAATGTATTCAAATAGAGTCAAATACTTTCAAATAGTATTGCAAAATATTAAAATAAAATCTGAGCTGCAGCAACACCTGCTATATAAGCATCCATCTGACAGAGTAGCACAATTACAGCTTCAGAAACCACTCACACGGGATACAGTGACCTTTCAAACTCTATACAAGGTAACTTATCACATCCATTGAATGTATTTTTCTTCTGAAGAGCTGATATTTAGATGAGATGGATATTTTATAGATATCATTTTCCCATTCCAAATATTTGAATTGAGAAAAAATTGTTTTTATTTCATAAATAATATTTCATAGAAAGGTTGATATTTTGTCACCATGCTGTTCATTAAAACATTGCATTTTAAAACCAATACTCATTATTTTCAGATTATTGCTGCATTGAAATAAGATGGGTTTTTCTCAAGGCTGTGTGAATAATCCTGTAGACAATTTCCCTTCATATATTGCACACTCCAGTGGAGAATCAACCAACAGCACTGTGGCAAATGCAACAGGAAAAAAACTGAGAATCTTCTATCACAAAGAACAGCTCCAGCTTACAGACCTTCTGCATTCAGAGAACACCAAAAAGGTCTTCAAACCTTGATGAAAAAAGAAAACAAATATATATAATGTACATTTATTTATGTACAAGTATTTGTATCATTTGTTCAATACTTTGTTGAAGCAGCTTTGACAGCAATTACAGTCTCAAGTGTTTTTGAGTATAATGCTACAAGCTTGGCACACCTGTCTTTGGAAAGTATCTCACACTCCTCTTTGCAGAACCTCTCAAACTCCATCAATTGAATGGATAGTGTTGGTCATTTGTAGATATCTTCAGAGATGCCAACTGGGCTCAGGTTTTGGCTCTGGCAGACATTTACAGAGGTGTCCTGAAACCACTCCTTTGATATCTTTTTGTTTCTCATGGTCTTTGAGTCTTTTGGTGCATTTTATCCTTTAGGTGCCTTTCTGTCTGGCCACTCGACCATACAGGCCTGATTGTTGGAGTGCTGCAGAAATGGTTGTCCTTCTGTAAAGTTCTCCTCTGTCCACAGAGCAACATTGGAGCTCTGTCAGAGAGAGAGAGATAAATAGCGAGAGATAGAGAGAGACAGAGGGAGAGAGAGACCTAAAACTAAAAGGATTAAGGACAGTAATAAAAGGACAGCAAAAATAACTGGAAGCAGGAATCAGAGTGTTGGTCTGTATAAGAAGCTGGAGAAAGAACTTTAACTATTAATAAATAGAACTATATTTATATCAAACATTACCATAAACAGGGTTAGTTTTGCAGGATGTTTATGTAGTTTGACAAAAAAGTTTACAGAATAAAAAACTTTACAGAAATAAAAAATAAGGTGATCAACACACAAAGCATAAAGGAAAAAGACAATTCATCATTGATGTGGTGCCATACTTAACGGACCATAGTGACATTCACACACATTTACATTTCATCTAAAAAAGTAAACGTGTAGATTTTTTTGTTTGCATGTTTTTTTATACATCCCATTTTATTACTGCAGGGAATTTGCACCTACAAATTTCACTCACTCTTACACCTGTGTAATGTGATGTATCAGTGGTCAAACTAGGCAAAAGTCTGGCTTGTGAGATGATCTCCAGTGTTAGTGTGATCTGCATTGGAGATGACCTTAAAGATGACCATACACTCCCTTCTGTAAACCACTAAATGCAGTGCAGAATCATGTACTTCTGCTGTTAACTACATAGAATAATGACACAGACAGTGCAGTACAAAGTGTTTTTTACATATTTGTCAAATTTGAAATATGCAAAATGACTTTTTAGCCTGTTTCACGCTACCAGCACGGGTTATGTTTAAGTGATTTCATGCCTGTGTGAAACTGAACCCAACTGACAGTTTGTGTACTAGTTGAATGAAGGGGCAATTTTTTTTTTTTCACATGGGTGATATAAGTAAAAAAAATATTGATCTTCAATAAAGGGAATATTTTAATATAAATAATAGTGTCTGATGTTAAAATTAGTTGGATGGTCTGTAACATTTAAATGTGGGGAAAAAAAAAAAAAAAAAAAAAAAAAAAAAATATATATATATATATATATATAAAATAGAATGAATTAATAAGGGGTAAATACTTTCTCACAGCACTGTATCAAGTCAGAGCAACAGTCAGCATTTTGGTTTTCTTGTAGGGCAGTGCAATATCGAATCAAATCAAATTTATTCATATAGAACTTTTCACAATATATTTACCATTTTTGTGAGAAATGTACAGTATGTTTCAAGTAAATCCACTGAACCTCTACACTCCTAAAGATGTCAAAGAATGCATTGAGTATTCAATTAGATGCTGGTTATTTTAGAAATATTAAGTGTGAGACTTTGGTTGGGGTGGAACATTCTTAGTTGTGTTTGAAAGTCTTGTCAGTCCTTTTTCCCATGCCAGTTTCCCCCATGTACTCCTTAGAACATGGGTTGTTTTTGTTTTGTCATAGTCTCCTCCCTATGAACTTAAAACAAAACAATTTTAAACAATAATTTTACCAAAATTGATCAGAATTCACTAAACAATCATTTTATTATTACTATTCTTAATAATTAACTCTGCATATTTTAACTCTGTTAGATTGTTCTGTTGTCTAGTCACTGTTATAGTTATATAGTTAATGTTACTGTTTTTGTTTACTTTTGCTTCTGTTATGTTTAAGTTTCCGTCAGTTTTGTATTTAGCATTGTTCAGTGTATTTGGTTTGTTTAGTGCTTTTATAGAGGCATTTTTTAATCAAAACATGGTCAAATTCATGAAAATACTGAAATGTTAAATTTTACATCTCAAATGAAGAAATATTCATATAAGCCATATATTTATATACATTCATATCTGGCATGTCTCCTTTGAATCTGGCATGTCTCCTTAGATTTTCTTTGGTGAATAAAAGAGTATCAAACAACAACATCCCACAAAATTTTTCTAGGGATGAAAAGTTTAAGGTACTATTATGTACCAAAAGTCCAGTGTTGTACCTTTTATTCAATTCAATTCAATTCAAATTTTATTTATATAGCGCTTTTTACAACAGAACGTTGTCACAAAGCAGCTTTACACAGATCCGGGTCCAAGCCTCAAATGAGCAGCCAGTAGGCAAACAGTGGCAAGGAAAAACTCCCTCAGTTAGGAGGAAGAAACCTTGAGAGGAACCAAGGCTCAAGAGAGGAACCCATCCTCCTCTGGTCGACACCGGAGAGCAGATAACAAAGGCACAATGGAAAAATGGGGAAAAAAAAAAAATGAAGGGAAAATAAATAAAATAAATATTAAATAAAAATGGAGAGAGGATAAATAAAGATTGGCTGAGATAGTAATGCTACAGGTATGCATGATTGAGTAGTGAAAAATGAGATCCATGCAGGTGGGATAGCCAGGTCTGGAAGTTGATAGTAGGATGTAGGTGATGGAAGGTGCTGTGAATATACCTCTGAGAAGAAAACAGTACTTACACTGTACCTATGTTTTTAGTATGTACGACTGTTGTGAAAGAAGCTCAAAGAATATATTCAAATAAAGTCAAATACTTTCAAAAAAATTGCAAATATTCAAATAAAATCTGAACTGAAGCAACACCTGCTATATAAACTGTCCTCCATCCAACAAAGAAGAACTGTAACTGCTTCGGAGAAAACTCAGACGGGCTACAGTGACCTTTTAAACTCTATACAAGGTAACTTATTACATCCAATGAATCTAATGAGTATTTTTTTTTTTTTTTGAAAAGCTGATATTTAGATTAGATGGATATCTTTATAGATTAAATGTTTGAATTGAGTAAAATTAGTTTTTTATTGCATAAATAATATTTCAGAGAAATGATTTACAGGTTGATATTTTGATGCTGTTCAGCACATACATAATAATGTGAAACACACCCTCCTACACGACTCTTTGAAACACACCCTCCTACACGACTCTTTTTTTCTCATGCACTATTGTCTATATTGTATATTGTAATATAGTCTGTATATTATATATTCTATATATTTATATAGTGCTTCTTACTAAATTATTTTTGCTGCCTATCTTTCTGCTTTCTGTACTATGCTGCTACTGGAACCTTAATTTCCCTGAAGGAACCCAAGGGATCAATAAAGTTCTATTCTATTCTACATTGCATTTTAAAAGTAATACTCATTCCTTTCAGATATTTGCTGTATTGAAATTAAATGGGTTCAGAGCAATCCAACAATGATTTTTTCCTGGCATGTTTGGCACCCTCCGGTGGAGAATCATCCAACAGCACTGTGGCAAACGCAACAGGAAAAATACTGAGAATTTTCTATTACAAAGATCAGCTCAAGCTAGAAGACCTGCTGGATTCAAAGAACAACAAGAATGTCTTCAAACCTAAATCAGAGATACCCTCTATGGACCTGCTTCCTCAGAAGCACCTAGACCTTCCCAGTCTGGAGAAAGGCTTTGCCAGCATCTTTGTTATGGATCCAGAAGACAGCGAGGTTCACACTGAGACCATCAGTCTGAATTTTATGGTACCACAGGGTGCTTGCTGCATTGTGACCGCCAACAAAGAGGTCAAGTTCAGAAAGTGTGATGGAGGGGTATGGATTGATGAGGATGATCATGACCATTGTTCTCAGTGATCCAGAGTAGCTGCAAAGCTGAGCTGTTGGAGACCTTAGAGAAGAAAAGCCTTTAGTCTTCATGATACTTATGATTCTAAACTTTTAAAGTTGCTTCTCATCTACAAACATACTCAGCACTTCAGTTAATAAAATTAATCCTGTTAGGCCAATCTGGTTGTTTTTTCTCTGAAACATTTCTAATAAAATGTTGAATCTTCTATTGTTTCTATTGTCTTTCTCTTATCTCTATTACACTGCTGATCTGAAATGATAAAATAACACACTTATAGTGGGACAGTAGTTATGATATAAATGCATTAGCACAGACATATACACACACACACACGCACAAACAAGATGCTGGTGTAAGACTGATTAATAAATACTAATAATCATAATAAGAAGAAGAAAATAAGTTATATGAAGAGTGAAGTGAAATGACTGAGCTATATTCTTTAATGTGAAAGATAAAGATATAAATAAGCTAAAATAATTTTTTATTAGTCCAGTAGTGGAACATCCACATATCAAATAGGAAAATGGGTCACTCTGACAATCCTTTTCCCATAGGTAGGTGGGCTATAATACTTAATAGTGATACTACTGCTGGGTTTTGTTTTGTGTTGTTTTCCAGGAAGTAAGCAGACTAGTGTAGATATAAAGCTGTTAGGATGAAGCAATGAAGATCAAGGGAGATCTCCATGGGCTCATGTGACCACAGGCTGATCAATGGGCTGATAAGCATCTGCTGGATCAACATGAAGGAAGGTTTCTGAACAAACTACACCAAGCAGAAGCAGAGAGAACACCATTTAAAGATCTCAACACTGAAGATATCTGGATTCTGTGGAGAGAAGTGCAATGACAACTGTTTTCATGAGCAAGAGTTATTTTGAAATGTTGTTTCTATGTGTAGAATGTCTAAATATCCTGTTACCAATGTAGACAGTGACCATTCATTTAAAACGCTTTTCAATCTGGCAAGGCAGATTTTGCATTGAAGATAACTTGGAGATTTTCCTAAACCATTATGTGGATATGTGGCTCAAATCAGGACAGTAGATATTATCCATAGTTATAAAAATAAAATAACACCAATATTGTATTTATGACACTGGATCAAAGATCTTTCAATTAATGAGTTTTGTCATATTCCTGTGCTCACAGGAACATATTGGTTATGTGGAAGTACAGCTTTTAGGGAATTACTTGCTAAATTCAATGGTCAAAGTTCACTGATTCATCTCTTACCAGGAATAAAGCCATAAGCTGACAAAGTGAATTAAAAATCACAGAGCAGCACGGGCAAGAAAAATTTTCTGAACTGGAGGAAGAAACCTTTGGAGGAACCAGACTCACGAGAAGGACCCATCCTTGTCTGGTCAAACCAGTTATGTTTAAGTGATTTTCATGTCTGTGTGAAACTGAACCCAACTGACAGTTGGTGCACTTGCTGACTAGCATGGTCATAGCAGGCACTGAGTGTTTAATTTGCTGGTTGGTGTATAAATATTAAGTGTGAGACTTTGTTTGGGGTGGAAAATGCTCAGATGTATTTTGAAGGTTTATTAACCACCTGTGTATTTCATCCCCTTAGAGGTATACGGTTCTCTGCTTTCTGAGCTGTTATTTTGGATACTGAGCCTTAAAAGGTTTTATAGCAATATTGACATTTATATTACATATAAAAAGATAAACAAACAAACATTGATTTTGTATTTCCCGGGGAATTTAAATGATTTCATTACTGGTGGTTCAAACATGAATAAACAATCTTTGTATCCTGGACGCGAACAACTTTCATTTTTCACTGTTTCCAATCTTGGAGACACTTTAGGAAATGTATTTAAATTTAATGTTAAAAAAGATTATTAATGGGGTTTCCTCTGCAATGTGGTCCAAGTCATTTTGACCCTTGAGACAACAAAGGATCAATCTGCATGCAGACTCTGACTGAGCAGTGATTAAGGTCCTTTTGTGCAGAAAATTAAATATTCTTTTACAAAAGATGTACCTCTGAGTGCAAATATGTGCATAAGACTGTTCATAAAATATAATCAAATATTGTCAAATACTTTCAAAGGAAGCAACTTACAGAATTGCTTTGCTTTTTACTCAGAAAATATTCTTAGCTAGTGGAAAAGGCTAGAATCCAGAGATTCCTCACACAAATGCTATCAAAAAACAAATGTCAGATTGGGGACTAACTAGATTCAGAATAAATCGTTATTCCTCCATTCCTCCTGTGGGCCCACCACCCACAGAGGAAACCATTGGGGTCGGGTGCCCTGTGGATTGGGTGGCGGTCGAGGGCGGGGTCCTCGGCGGCCCGATCCCTGGACACAGCGGCTAGCTGTTGGGACGTGGAACATCACCTCGCTGGGGGGGAAGGAGAATGAGCTTGTGCGGGAGGTCGAGAGGTACCGGCTAGAGATAGTCGGGCTCACTTCCAAGCACAGCTTGGGCTCTGGAACCCAACTCCTCGAGAAGGGTTGGACCCTCCACTACTCTGGAGTTGCCCAGGGAGAGAGACGCCGGGCTGGTGTGGGCTTGCTTATAGCTCCCAATCTCAGCCGTCTCGTGTTGGAGTTTACCCCAGTGAACAAGAGGGTCGCCTCTCTGCGCCTTCGGGTAGGAGCGAGGACTCTGACTGTAGTTTGTGCCTACGGGCCGAATGGCAGTACAGAGTACCAGACCTTCTTGGGGTCCTTGGGGGGGGTACTGGAAAGTGCCCCAACTGGGGACACCGTTGTTCTGCTGGGGGACTTCAACGCCGACGACAGTGACACCTGGAGAGGGGTGATTGGGAGGAACGGCCTCCCCGATCAGAACCCGAGCGGAGTTCTGTTGTTGAACTTCTGCACCAGTTACAGATTGTCCATAACGAACACCATGTTCGAGCATAGGGGCATCCATAAGTGCACATGGCACCAGGACACCCTAGGCCAGAGATCAATGATAGCCTTTGTTATTGTCTCATCTGAGCTCCGGCCCTATGTCTTGGACAGTCGGGTGAAGAGAGGGGCAGAGTTGTCAACCGATCACTACCTGGTGGCGAGTTGGATCCGCTGGCGGAGGGGCAGGCGGGAGAGACCTGGCAGGCCAAAACGTATCCTTCGGGTCTGCTGGGAACGTCTGGCTGAGCCCCCTGTCAGGGAAACTTTCAACTCCCACCTCTGGGAGAGCTTCTCACAGCTACCTGGGGAGGCGGAGTGGACCAGGTTCTCAACCTCCATTGTTGACGCGGCCGTCCGGAGCTGCGGGCGTAAGGTCACTGGTGCCTGCCGTGGCGGCAATCCCCGAACCCGGTGGTGGACACCGGAAGTAAGGGATGCCGTCAAGCTGAAGAAGATGACCTATCGGGCCATGTTGGCCTCTGGGTCTTCCGACGCAGCCGACAGGTACCAAGAGGCTAAGCGTGATGCTGCTTGGGCGGTCAAGGAGGCAGAAACCAGGAGCTGGGAGGAGTTCGGGGAGGCCTTGGAGAAGGACTATCGGTCGGCCCCGAAGCGATTCTGGCAAACCGTCCGGCGCCTCAGAAGGGGGAAGCAGTACCCTGCCGACACTGTTTACAGTGCGGGTGGGGAGCTGCTGACCTCGACCGGGGATATCGTTGGGCGGTGGAAGGAATACTTCGAGGATCTCCTTAACCCCACCATCACGTCTTCCAATGTAGAAGGTGAGGCTGAGGACTCTGAGGAGGACTCGCCCATCACCCAGCCGAAGTCACTGAGGTGGTCTGTAAGCTCCTCAGTGGTGGGGCTCCGGGGGTGGATGAGATCCGCCCAGAGAATCTCAAGTCTCTAGATGCTGTTGGGCTGTCTTGGCTGACGCGCCTCTGCAGCATCGCGTGGCGGACAGGGACAGTGCCCCTGGAGTGGCAAACCAGGGTGGTGGTTAAAAAGGGGGACCGGAGAGTATGTTCCAACTATAGGGGGATCACTCTTCTCAGCCTCCCCGGGAAAGTCTACGCCAGGGTACTGGAGAGATGAATTCGGCCGTTAGTCGAACCTCGGATTCAGGAGGAACAATGCGGTTTTCGTCCTGGCTGCGGAACACTGGACCAGCTCTACACCCTCCGGAGGGTGCTCGAGGGTTCATGGGAGTTTGCCCAACCAGTCCACATGTGTTTTGTGGATTTGGAGAAGGCATTCGACCGTGTCCGTCGGGGTATTCTGTGGGGGGTACTCCAGGAATATGGGGTCCGGGGCCCTTTGTTAAGGGCTGTCAGGTCCTTGTACGACCGGAGCAGGAGCCTGGTGCACATTGCCGGCAGTAAATCGGGCCTGTTCCCGGTGCATGTTGGACTCCGGGAGGGCTGCCCTTTGTCACCGGTTCTGTTCATAACCTTTATGGACAGAATTTCTAGGCGCAGCCAGGGGCCGGAGGGGGTCCAGTTTGGGAACCACAGGATATCATCTCTGCTTTTTGCGGATGATGTTTACCTGATGGCTTCTTCAGGCCAGGACCTTCAGCAGGCACTGGAGCGGTTCGTAGCTGAGTGTGAAGCGGCTGGGATGCGAATCAGCACCTCCAAATCTGAGGCCATGGTTCTCGACCGGAAAAGGGTGGCTAGCCCTCTCCAGATCGGTGGAGCTGTCCTGCCCCAAGTGGAGGAGTTCAAGTATCTCGGGGTCTTGTTCACGAGTGGGGGTGAGAGGGAGCGTGAGATCGACAGACGGATCGGTGATGCCGCCGCAGTCATGCGGTCGGTGTACCGGTCCGTTGTGGTGAAAAAGGTGTCATAAAGGCGATTTACTGGTCAATCTACGTTCCCACCCTCACCTATGGTCATGAACTGTGGGTAATGACCGAAAGGACAAGATCGCGGATACAAGCGGCCGAAATGAGTTTCCTCTGCAGGGTGGCCGGGCGCTCCCTTAGAGATAGGGTGAGACCCTCGGCTACCCGGGAGGAGCTCGGAGTAGAGCCACTGCTCCTCTACATCGAGAGGAACCAGTTGAGGTGGCTCGGGCATCTGTTTCGGATGCCTCCTGGGCGTCTCCCCGGGGGGGTGTTCCAGGCACGTCCTACTGGGAGGAGACCGTGGGGTAGACCCAGGACACACTGGAGGGACTATGTCTCTCGGCTGGCCTGGGAACGGAGGTCCCTCCTGGGGAGCTGGCTGAGGTGTCGGGGGAGAGGGAAGTCTGGGCTTCCCTGCTGAGACTGCTGCCCCAGCGACCCGGCCCCAGATAAGCAGAAGATGATGGATGGATGGATGGAGTTAAATACTCTTGAAAGTGATGGGTCCTCAGTCTGGATTTGAACACAGTGAAGGGAACACAGTAAGGGACTCAGCTATTTGGACCCCCAGGGGAAGTTCATTCCATATTCCACCATTTTGGTGCCAGAACAGAAAGTGTCTGGATGCATGTTTTCCTTGCAATTTGAAGGATGATGGGTCAAGTCGATCTGTACTTGAAGCTCGAAGGGCTCTTGGGACAGCTTGAATATTGACCATTGCCATCATGTATGGAGATGGTGGTCCATTTTTGTCTTTGTAGGCCAGCATCAAGGCAGCTGCAAGAAGGCAATGAAGGGAACACAGCAGATGAGTAACATTACTGAATTGGGGATTCATTACTAAATTTGGGGATATTGAAGGAAGGCCAGGTAGAATGGAATTGCAGTAGTCTTGTATTAAAATGATAAGAGACTGAGCAAGCACTCAAGTGACCTCTCTAGACAGAAAGTGTCAAATTATCCTGATGTTGTAAAGGAGAAATCTAAATGACAGAGTCAGGTTTGCAACAGTCAGCTAAGAATGATAATTACTACACCAAAACCCTGTGCTTCTGCAGATGGAATGATCAGTGAGTTTTCAAGGGAAATAGTGAGATCAGGATGAGGACCAGTGGTTCCAGGAATGATTAATAGTTCAGTCTTGCTGGGGTTGACTTTGTGGTGATGAGCTGCCTTCCATGATGAGACATCAGAGAGGCAAGCTGAGATGCGGGAAGAGACCTGGGTGTCAGAAGGTGGGGAAGAGAGGATGAGTTGAGTGTCATCAGCATAGCAGTGGTAAGAAAAAACTATGAGAAGATATTACTTTACCAAGAGAATTAGTATAGAGAGAAAAGAGAAGAGGACCGAGGACTGAGCTCTGTGGAACACCAGTGGAGTGTCTGCATGGAGCAGATATGGCAAACTGCCATGTTAACTGGTAAGAATGCTCTACCAGGTATGATTTAAATCATTGCAATGCAGAAGAGGTGATTACAAGGCTTCCAAGGAAAGTCAGGAGGATCTTGTGGTCTACTGTGTCCAGTAGGCTGCAGAGAGGTCATGGATATATATATATATATGTATAAACTTTCCTCCACCTGACATTAACAGCTTTAGAGATTGTTCAGACTGGATACTGTGTCCTTTCAAGCTCTATACAAGGTAATTAATGACATCCACTGAATGTAATCTGAATGTACAAACCCGGATTCCTAAAAAGTTGGGACACTAAACAAATTGTGAATAAAAACTGAATGCAATGATGTGGAGATGGCAAATGTCAATATTTTATTTGTAATAGAACATAGTTGACAGATCAAAAGTTTAATCTGATTAAATGTAACATTTTAAAGGAAAAATATGTTGATTCAAAATTTCACAGTGTGAACAAATCCCAAAAAAGTTGGGACAAGTAGCAATAAGTGGCTGGAAAAAGGAAATTGAGCATATAATGAACAGCTGGAAGACCAATTATGTCTAATTAGGTCAATTGACAACATGATTGGGTATAAAAAGAGCTTCTCAGAGTGTCAGTATTTCTCTGAAGCCAGTGCTTCACTGTGGGCAGTGTCAGGTTTCTTCCAGACATGCTTGGCATTCAGTCCAAATGTTTTTGTTTCTTATGGTCTTTGAGTCCTTTTGGTGCATTTTATTTCCTCTAGGTGCATTTCTGTCTGGCCACTCTACCATACAGGCCTGATTGGTGGAGTGCTGCAGCAATTGTTGTCCTTCTGGTTCTCCTCTCTCCACAGAGCAATATTGGAGCTCTGTCAGAGAGAGAGAGACACATAATGAGAGATAGAGACAGATGGAGAGAGAGACCTTAAACAAAACTAAAAGCATTAAGGACAGTAATGTGATGAGCAAATCAAAGGGTCCATCATATATAGTTGACCTCGTCAACAAACTGTTAAAACCAACCTTCAGCACTTGAGCTCAATAACTTCACTCGAGCACAGAGAGGAGCTGCAGGAAGTGCACATGGCATGCAAGGACAAATGTAAATTCAAGAAGAAAAACATTTGAGAAGGAAAAAATGAAGCTCAAGACCAATTCTTTCCAGCGTGCACACGAGAAAGGGCCTTCTTGAAATGTGTTTTGAGAAAAGCACATCGAAACAGCAAAATGGGTCACTAGGATGATTTTTGTCCTAAAGGGAGCTGGGACTCTCACCTCAGTCATCCCCCTTATCCTACACACTGCAATCAATGAGATCATATCAGTGCTGAAGTCATTCCGCTGCTGCAGCACTGATGGGAGCCTCTGTGCAACACCCAGGACATAAGCAGCTGGAAGACAGGACACAGTGGCATTACCTTTAGAGCCGCAAACCTTCAGGTGTCCAATAATGAGAACAACGCCCTTAGTGCCGCTGCTAAGTGCCAGATAAGGCGAAGGTGGAGGAAAATCCCTGAGAACCTTGAAACAATTGCCGGGTGTGAGGACCAGCTGTGGAGGTGGCAGGAAGCTCAGTTTTTCCCAGCTACACTGATGCTCCAAGACCTGAGCCAGAGCAGGGATGGAGATGAAGACCGCCTGGGTCCGCTGGGCTGGGAGGGCAGGTGTGGACACTGCAGAGTAAGAGGCATCCCAAGCGCCTCCAGCCTGGTCCTCCACTGGTGCAGTTCCATCTGCCTCTGCAGTAGCAGCTGGCTCTGCCGGTGCAGCTCATCAAGCTCCATGCGGAGCATCAGCATAGCGTGCACCTCCACGGTCCCCATGGTGGAAAACAGTCAGAGACAAACAGCAGTTAAAGAAAGAAAGATTAACAGCTGTTAATAATGTGGCTGATCATGACAGAGATGCAAGATTTCAGAGTTTAGACTTATATTAAAGCGTATTAAATTTAATTCACAATTAGAGGAACTAGCAAGAGCTAGCGAGTAGGTGTATGACGTATCAAACTGGAAGTGATGTGATGCAACTGTAATGCACCTCAGTCTTGCTGAAAGGACCCAAGAAAAGAGAAGGACAGAAGAGCTTCAGTTTCTTCAGCCTGTGTATTTAGAAGTTCCACTGCAATTCTGTAGGGAAGTCAGGGCTTATGTTTATTTGACCTCATTCTAAAGAAATGAACAAACAAACAAAAAACAGACACTGCAAAAACGTGATTTTACTGAACTTTAACCATTTCCATGATTCATAGTCAAATCCAGCTGCTGGTTTTTGGTTGTAGTGCATTTGTTCTGAATAAGTGAAATAGTGTGTGACTGTTGATGGTTTTTAATAAACATGGCCAATAAATACTCTGTGGTTCCATAGTACAGACATAGTAAAGACTGTGGTGACTGTGTTGATAGTACATGATCCCTCCACGCTTACAGAGTGGGATGATAACATGGCCTGAGGTTAGCTATACTAATAGTATACTGACAGTGAGCTATAAAACTATAAAGCACAGAGACCTATAAATACCATTTAATAGGATTTTTATAGGAACAACATAGTAGAAGGTTTTGTTAAGCAAATAGTGATTTCTTTAATTTAACCAGTCAGCTGCACCAGTCGAATGTATGTTTGACTGTCGCTTAGTTTAAACATAAACTGTGCTTACAAGTTTCCAATCTACTAAAATTTAATCAGTGGAAACAAACAAACCAGTTTCAGTCTATTTTGTTCTAAAATGACACAAAACACAAGTTTAAACTAGTTGTATTTTCCAAGATAAAACCTATTTTTTTCCAAAATATATTAAATTAAATAAAAAAAAATATTAAAAAGACACTGCATCCAGTATAATTTAAATCAAAGGAAAAGTCAAATAAACATAGTATTTAATGACTATATTTATAGGATTTTACATAGATACAAACAATGTCGTCACAGTCACTCAGAATGGCAGTCAGTCATCTTCATTGATGAATCCTGCTTTATTGGAGAAGACCAATGAATCTGTGAGTGGAGGCTCTGTGGTCAGCACCAAAACTAATGGTTTGTCAAACATCACATGTCCAGAAGACCTGGTGTCATGGTTTGATGTCCAATATTGTATGATGCCAGATCACCTTTGGTCTACATTACAGGCACTTTGACAATCCAACCTCACATTAATGAGGTCCAGAAACCAGTAGTCCTACCATTTATGATCACACACTCCTATTCCAACACGACAACACTCATCTGCAAACTAACCAACCAGCACCGCTTGTTAGAATAGAATAGAATAGAATAGAATAGAATAGAATAGAATAGAATAGAATAGAATAGAATAGAACTTTATTGATCCCTTAGGAGGGTTCCTTCAGGGAAATTAAGGTTCCAGTAGCAGCATCAGTACAGTATAGTAAGCAGAAAGATAGGCAGAAAAAAAAGTAATTTAGTAGGAGTAAGCAGCACTATATAAATATATAGAATGTATAATATACAGACTATATTACAATATACAATATAGACAATTGTGCATGAGATAAAAAGAGTCCTTTAGGAGGGTGTATTGCACATTATTGTACATTATTATTCCACTTGAAAACTGTTTATTGCACAGAGAGACCAGTGTGTTGTGGTGGTTGCAGGTTGCTGTTAGCTGTTGACTGTTGGTTCAGTTCCTACTCATTCTCATCCTTAATCCTCCCAGAGAGGAGTTGGACGGTCTGATGGCGTGTGGGACAAAAGAGTTTTTAAGTCTATTGGTCCTGCACTTGGAAAGGAGCAGTCTCTCACTGAACAGGCTCCTCTGGTGGTATTGTCCATAATGTCCAATAGTTTCTTCCTTTCTTCCGTCCAATAGTCCTCTTCTCTGCCACCGCCACCAAAGAGTCCAGCTTTGTGCCCACCACAGAGAAAGCCCGCCTGATCAGTTTGTCCAGCCTGTGTGTGTCCTTCTTGGATATACTGCCCCCTCCAGCATACCACAGTGTAGAACAGGACACTGGCGACCACAGACTGATAAAACATCCCCAGGAGTTTGTTGAAGGACCGTAGTCTCCTCAGAAAATACAGCCTGTTCTGTCCATTTCTATACAGGTGGTCGATGTTACATGACCAATCCAACTTTCTGTCCAGCCACAGCCCAAGGTACTTGTAGGAGTCCACAGCCTCCACCTCGTCTCCCTCGATCAGAACTGGTTGTGACTTTGGTCTGGACCTACCAAAGTCAATGACCTTCTTGGTCTTTGAGATGTTGAGCTGCAGATAATTCCTGTGGCATCAGGCTGCAAAGTCCCTCACCAGGCTCCGATACTCCTCACTATCATCCCTGATGCACCCAACCATGGCTGTGTCATCAGCAAACTTCTGAATGTGACACAGTTCTGAGTTGTAGCAGACGTCTGCCGTGTACAGGGTGAAGAGAAGAGGTGCCTGTACTGTGCCCTGGGGTGCTCCAGTGCTGCTGATCACAGTGCCAGACGTGATGTCCTTCAGTCTGACATACTGTGGCCTGTCAGTGAGGTAGCTGGATATCCAGGTGACCAGGCAGGGGTCCACTCGCATCCTGATCAGTTTGTCCTGAAACATAAGGGGCTGGATGGTGTTGAAAGCACATGAGAAGTCCAGAAACAGAATCCTCACTGTGCCGTTCCCCTTATCTAGGTGCGAGTGGGTTCGGTGTAGCAGGTAGATGATTGCGTCTTCCACACCAACACCTGCCAAGTACTTGAACTGCAGATCATCCTGGGCGTGTTGCACCTGGGGTCTAAGGAGACCAAGGAAGTGCTGCTCTAGCGTCTTCATCAGATGGGAAGTGAGTACCACAGGTCGGAAGTCATTCAGCTCACTTGGCCGGTTCTTTTTCGGAACCGGAACGATGCACGATGTCTTCCAGAGGGTAGGCACTCTCCCCACCTGCAGGCTGAGGTTGAAGAGATGCTGGATTGGCTGACCCAGTTCTGTAGTGCAGGCCTTCAGCAGTCGAGGACATACTTTGTCAGGCCCTGCTGCTTTCCTGGGGAGACGCCCCCTCAGTTGACCTCTGACTTGGTCCACAGTGAAGATTGGAGTCTGTGTTGTGGTTGATGATGATGGTGATGATGGTGATGAGAAGGAGGAGGATGTTGTCGTAACTGCTGGAGGATGTGTTGACAGAAGAGGAAGAGATAGATGCAGCGACAGAGAGGGTGGGGGGTGCATGGGTTGATTGAACCAGTTGAAGAAGTTGTTCATCTCATTTGCCTTCTCCACTGTTCCCCCCACACCTCTGGTCTTGGTGTTGTGGCCTGTGATGGTTCTCACACCTTCCCAGACCCTCCTCATGCTGTTCTCCTCTAGCCTCTGTTCCACCTTCCTCCTGTAGTTATCCTTGGATTCTTTCAGGCCTCGTTTCACCTCTTGCTGTGCTGCTCTTATCGCCTCCCTATCCCTGCTCTGGAAGGCGGCCTTCTTCCTTTTGAGGGCAGCCTTGACTTTCTGTGTTACCCATGGCTTGTTGTTGGGGTAACACCGTACTCTCTTGGCGAGGGAGACCACATCTGCACAGAAGTTGAGATAATCTGTCAGGCAGTGTATCATCCCCTCGATGTACTCACAGTGTGGGCTAAGCAGCACATCACAGTCAGTGGTGTCATAGCAGTCCCTGAGAGTTTCTTCCATTTCTGGAGACCACCTCCTGATGGTTCTGGTGTCTTTAGACCATGGGGGTGTACTTTGGCTGAAGGTGGACCAGGTTGTGGTTCGACTTCCCCAGTGGAGGGCGGGGTGTGACGCTGTATGCCTCTTTCACGTTGTTGTAGATAGTGGATAGATCTGGAAGTGATATCCCCATGATGCGCTCAGCAGGATGCACCACTCGCTACAGGGTCTGTCTGTACCGTTAGGTGCTGTTCCCGAACCAGTCCACGGAGTTCCCTGTAAGGACGCTCTCAACAGTGCAGGAGTAGAAATTCCGCAGTACCTCAGAGGGAAGTCCCTGAGTCCTGGTGACATCTGCTGTTCATGCTGTATAATTGTAAGCCTCTTGAATCCTTCCCTTTACCAGTAAAAAGTTAATCTGTTTTCAACACAAGTCACCACCTGATCATGCTGTTTGGAAATATAACAAATATTTTCAAATGTAATTTAAAGAACATTTTACTTTTAAACATTACATTTTAAATGTAATTTTAAGTAACATTGTGAGGAAAACAACACTTCTTCAGTTTTACGTGTTCAGTTATATTCTTGTTCAGTTATATAGTCTTGTTCATCAATCATCTACATAGTTAACCTTCAGAACCGTAGGCCAATGTTGTGGGATATTTTCATAATTTGACTAAATAAATAAAAGTATTTATATGAAAGTTACACATGCCAGATATTATCTTCAGAAGTTCATTTAATACTCAAATCTGTCTTCATGTGAGATGTAATAATTAAGAGAATTTAAGTGTTTGTATGAAATTGACCAGTAAATGTGTAAATAATAACATTAATAATACATTTCTAAAATTATGTTTAGTTGCATATAAGGACTGAAAATCACTTTACAGCTAAGAAATCCTGTTTAAAATGGATTATTCCAAGTGTTCTTGAGATAAAAATCTAATCATTTTCATAAATTATTTGTAATGATTAGATTGACAAGGATATCTATAATAATAGATTCTTCCAGTAGTAGTAGTAGTAGTAGTAATAATAATAATAGTAATAATAATAATAGTAATAATAATAATAACAATAAATAATAATAATAATAAACAAGTTAATTCTAGCTATTTTCCTAGATGGATTACTCAATGATAATTCATCAAACAATGCGTAACACTTGTAGGATAGGATAGGATAGGATAGGATAGGATAGGATAGGACTTTATTGATCCCTTGAGAGGGTTCCCTCAGGGAAATTAAGGTTCCGGCCATAGCAAAAGTACAAAAGAAATAGAAAAAGACATAATTTAGTAAGAAAACACTATATATAATATAAAGAATATATAATATAGAGACTATATTTCAATATACAATATACATAAATAGTGCATGAGAAAAAGAGTCCAGTAGGAGGTGGTGTTGCACATTATTATTATTATTATTGCACTTGAAATTGTGTATTGCACCAAGTCCAGTTGTGTTGTGGTTGTGGGTTGTGATTGTAGTTTGTCTTTATATGTTCATGTCTGTAGATCACTCTGATCCTGAGAAATGAAAGCTAGAAAATTGCATGTAACTGCCTGCAAACTGCAACTCTTAGGTTCTCATTTTCTGTACATTTACTTACAGTATATGCTAAAATATTTCTGTCAAATACAATGTATAACCGCAAGAAAATATATGTATCTAGTACCACTGCCCTGCTTGTTTTAGGGCTTTCCTGCTATAACACACTCAGTTTGGCTCAGTGAGGGCTTGTCAGTTAGTTGATTAGTTAGACCAGGTGTGGTGGAAATAGGGAAAACTCTAAAACCTGCTGAGCACTGGTACTCCAGGACCAGGATTAACAACCTTTGTTTTGTATTACTCCAAAAGTAATGTCAACTAAGCTCCCTTCCCATGTTGCACAGACAATGTCTCAACTAAGCTCCTCTGTACACTCCCCTACATAGCTATCAATGTCTAGGGGGAGGCATGACAAAGTCAAGGCGTTGATCCTACCAGGCCTTATTTGATGTTGAATCTGAAATCGGCCAGCTCTCAGACCAATCTATGGCCCGTGGCATTCAACTTTGCCATGCTCATCATGTATGTCAGGGGATTATTGTCTGTATACACTGTGAACTCTGGGGCATTGAACAAGTAATCCCTGAACTTTTTGCATATGGCCCATTTAAGAGCCAAGAGTGCTGGAGTCTGCTGGAGTCAGAGTTCTTGAGCCGTATGTGATGACTCTTAGTTTCCACCCCTCCCTCTGATATAACACCGTCACCCACATTTGTTGGTTTCTTTTGGGTGAGTGACTTGACAGCTTCATAGTCCTTCGGATCTATTCGGACTCCATTTTCTGAAACCAGCCTACCCACATATCTGACCTCTGCTTTGAACACCTCACACTTGGTTGGGCGCAGCTTAACCCCATGTTGCTGGAGAGCTCGGAAGACTTTGCGCACCGCCTCCACATGTTCAGTGAAAATTTTCGAATAGCAAAGGATGTTATCCAGATATGGGATGCAACAGTTGTCACGCAGGGTGTTCAGCATCTCCTCCATGCTGCGTTGGAAGGCAGCAGGGGCATTACTAAGACCAAAGGGGATACTTCATATAGCGAGACCCCTCCGCTATGTACCCCTGGTGTTAAGCCTTACCCTGGCCCAGGATGCTGAACCAGAATTATAGTTCTGACAGCTCTTTCTTCCCCTCTGGGGTTTTCTCTCTGGTTGGAGTTTTGAGTTCCTCTGTTCTGGTGCTGGAATGTGAGTTGTCATTGTTTTGAGATATTCCATAGCTTGAGTCAGTGCATCTACTTGGGCGCTGAGTCTTTGGAGTGTGACATCATTGTTAATCTGATTTACCCCAACATTGTCCTTTGCTTTCTCTTTTAACTGACTGTTCATTGCATAAGCATGACTCATCTTCATGGCAGAACTTCGGCCAAGTCGTCGCTTCCGCTCGATTTCCTCTGTTGTAGTCTTTATTACTTGGCGAAGCAACGCTTCATCACTGACATTGGGATCACCTAAGAGGGTCTTAAAATCTTGGCAAACACTGTCATACATCTCCGCTATGCACTGACAAATAGTGTTGAGAAAGATGCACTGGATTGTGGATGTATCGTATTTAACATCTGAGTCTGGCTGTCTGAATGAAAACAGGATCTTTTGCTTCAGCCCAATCATTCTATACATGAACTGCTGAGGTGTCTCGTTTTTATACTGGTTAGCACACATTAAGTCTTGAAAGAGTTCTGTGCTACTCTTCTCACCTAAGTGAGACTGTAGGGAAATTTTAAGCTCAGGAACGGTGAGGTCAACTTTTACTGTTAACATATCTCTGAAGTTTCCTGGCCTAATAGCACGTAACACTCCTCTAATTACTTCACTGGGAGTGTGATTTTCCCTGAGACCCCCATTAATCTGCTTACAGATACTATTATAACTCAGTTCTGATGTTGTGTCACTAATCATCCCCCCATATACCTTGAATTCTCTGCAGGACAGCAGTTGCAGATCTTTCATGGCTATCATGCTCTCACCGCTGTGGCTTGGCACAATCCTTTGCTGAGAGAGGGAATGCTGGGATGAGCCTGATTGTTGGTGGTGTTGGACAATTGGGAGAAGTGGGTCCCCCATGATCTGTGGAACTGATGGTTGAGTCACCTTCTGGTTAGGAGAATGACTGGTATGAACTGGTGCTGGATTTCGTTCCCCTGGGTCTGGGGAGGCTGCCTCTTGTGGTTGGACAGGGGAAATGGCCAGCTTACTTGTGCTGGCTTCAGCTCCTGTGGACGCTGCCCTGTGAAGATAACTTGCCATGGTCCCTTCTATTATGCACTCGAGCCTCCTTAGTACTAGCAAGCCCTGGTCCTCCCGGTCCAGGATTGTTGGACATGATAAGTAGTTAGTCAAGTACTCAACACAACTTTCTTTGTCATTTTGAGTCAGCTGACTGGAATCAAGTCCTCCAAGGGAAGTTGCAATAAGGTGAGCTTCACCACCTGCTAAGTGGTGTAACTTTTTCTTGATGCTCCAAAGTAGCATCCCAAACCCAAACCAACCCAGTGCAACGCCCACTAAAAAAAGGTTCATCTCTCTCTCATCCACATCAGGACATAACTTAATACAGGCAGAGTAATACACCAAAATGCAAACAAAATATTATTTGTTAATTAATTTTCCCTGAAAATAGGAGAAATTGCATTTGCAAAATATTTCAAGGTTATAACAACCAAAATAATGTGGTGACTTTTTTAGGAACACCACACATTCAATGTTAGTTTTCAGCCTTGCTGCTTACTTGCAAAGATTTCTCCAGATTTTTGCAGTTGCACACTGAGATATTTTATTAAACTTTTGGGCTATTTGCTCATGCAGTTGTTCACAAAGTGGTGAACCTCACCCTTTCCTTGCTTGTGAGTGACTGAGCTTTTAGGGGATGCTCCCTTTATACCCAATACAAACAGGTGCTTTTTGAGAAATCATTAACTTTCCAAGTCGTTTGCTGCCCCTATCCCAACTTTTTTTGCAACATGTTGCAGAAATCACATTCAAAATGAGTGAATGTTTGCACCAATCTAAATAAAGTTTATCCAATAAACAAATATCTTGTCTTGTAGTGTAGTGTATTCAACTGAATATGGGTTGAAAAGGACTTCAGTGACTATAAACTGTCTATTTTTTTGACATGGGACACAGCCTCTTCTGACTCATAAAAATGCAAGCATGAAATACATGAGAACAACATATCCAGTTACAATGCCCCCATTCCTTTTTGGGTGAGAACAGTTGATCTAATTTCACTGGCAGTAAATACACCTTTAACAATTTAGTTGCATTAAATATGCTGATCCTGCAGTTTTTTTAGCTTTTTGGAGCTTTTGGAGCTCAAAACCTACATCATACTTAAATCATATGGCTGGCAACAATAAGTGCTGTTTAATAGAAAAAAATAACAAATAGGGGCTGCAACCCCCAAAGAACTGTCATGTATTAGTTCTGTTTATCACCTGTTTTCTCATCTTGTCTTTGTTTTTTCTTTTACCCATGTGCTTCAGAGCACATGTGTTTTTTGTTTTGGTCCTGTCTCAGCCCAGAGTGTTTGGTCCAGTTCCATGTGTGTCAAATGTTGTCTTGTTATGTAAGACCCTCTGTTTCAGTCTGTCCTGGTCAGGCTTTTGTTGTAGCTGTTGTTTTGTGAGTACCTTTAGGTTGTCTTTTACCATGTGGTTCATTTAAGTTCTAGTTCAGTGTGAGTTTATCTTCAGTTAGTTTATACGTTTTTGAATGTGTTGTCAGTATTCACAGTTTGTTTTCTTTAGTTTATTAAATCCTATTAAAACCTGCATGTAAAACGGCCTCCCTTGTCTTAATTGTCATCTGCACAGCATACTCCAACATTATTGCAAGCAAAAAATAAATAATAAAAAAATGCTGCTTTGGAACCAGCTACCTAGTTTTCCAGGCAGTTTTCTGAGAAACCAACAACAAATGAAAAAACATCTGAAAAACGAATTTCATACTTTTCTTGCAAAGCATCCACATTAAAAGATACACATTTCTAAACCTCAGACAATTGGTTGTTTTAATTGGTTATTCTATGAACCAGTTGCCTCACAGGTTACGCTGCCTTCAGAACTATTGTGAGTCACATGCATATATATATATATATATATATATATATATACACTAGGGATGTGACGAAGAATGAATTCGAATTCGATGACATTCGAAGTTCAACCATTTTTAGCAAAAATTTTAGACGGATGTTTAAGGGCCAATTTTCATCGAATGCTGATTTGAAATCGCCACTGGCATATAAAATAGGACAACTCGTGCTGTCAGGTCCAGACAGAGCGATGCAGATGCAGATATAAATACAGCACTTTAATGGGACAAAAGCGATAAACAGAGTCACACAGTCCAGGTCAATAATAGACAGGTGAGACAATACCAGAATGGACAAACCAGGGATGAAGTCGATGCAAAGAGGTTGATCAACACACATTGATTTCCACCCTGCAGGACATCTTTTAGAGACCACCAATGTTCATCTGAATTTAATTGTGAATGTTGTTTACTTTATACTTCCACTTTACATAAATAAATAATGAAAATGGCCGAATGTGGTGAGAAAACAAGTGTAAAACACAAAAGAGTAGTAAACACAAACAGTTCTGAAGTACTAATTGATATGTCTTTTTTGTGTAAGAATGCACAATTAGTTAATTACATCATAATAAATGATTAAATGATGAATTGTTTACAGTACACCATGAGTCCGTGACTACCTGTGTATGAATTCCTGTTTAAGCATCATGTATTCATGTTGATAAAATACATGCACAAATGGGCTTATCAGGGTTTATCGGGTGTTCTTGGCCCTGTGTTTTCCAAAACCACATTCGCATATGGATTCAATAGATTTGTAGCTAAAAATCTGATGGATGCAGATTTTCCTCAGCTCTGTCGCATCCCTAATATACACACTACTGCTCAAAAGTTAGGATCACTGTGAAATTTTCTTATATTTAGTGGAAACACATGAGATTAGAAAATACAGCAATACTGGTAAGAAATACTGATTTATTTTAAGCCACCAATTGCATTAATTACAGTCTGGCAGACCGTAGCACTCTAGCAGTCAATTTGTCAACCTAATCTAATGTAATTTCACTCTATGGTTCCTAGAGCATCCTCCAAAACATGCATTGTCTTGATGCTGTATTCTTCCGTGCCAAGCTGTTCCAAAAAAAGCTAGCTATTTATTAGAGCTAGTCCAGAGTGTTTAGGTGAATGGAGAAGCAAGTGTAGAAGCTAGTCCATTGTGTAGAAGTGAGTGAAGTAATGAGTAGAGAAGCTCTGCCTTGAATAAAGAAGAGTTTATTTTTAAGAGGAAAGTAGTGAGAAGGATCTCTTCCTGCTGCTCTCAGGAGGAAAATGAACATATATAGTCCTGGTTTCATCCAATCACAGTGCAAGAGACACACTCAACCGTTCAACTCTGCATACCAAGAGAAGTCAGGGAGAGAGGTGCACTCAGCAGAAATTACAATACAGTGGCATGGACAGAGATACTCAGTCATATGGTTAGTTACTCATCAAGAAGAACAGAGCTCAGAGTGTGATGCGCTTGCATCTTAGGCATGCTTGCCTCATACTTCCCAAGTGGCTATGCCCATGCATTGTATCTCATTGCTTAATAGTTCTTTCTCAGTCCAGTTAAAGTGAAATCAGAAGACAAATGAACAAGAAACAGAGTATTCAACACAACATTTCATTGCAGTTACTTACTAAGAAGAATAGAATAGAGTAGAGTAGAATAGAATAGAACAGAACTTTATTGATCCCTTGGGAGGGTTCCTTCAGGGAAATTAAGGTTCCAGTAGCAGCATCTGTACAGTACAATAAGGAGTCTAAGGAGATTGAGGAAGAGCCGCTCTTACATCTTGATCAGATGGGAAGTGAGTGCCACAGGTCGGAAGTCATTCATTTTTGGAACCAGAACAAAGCACAATGTCTTCCAGAGGGTAGGCACTCTCCCCACCTGTAGGCTGAGGTTGAAGAGACACTGGATTGGCTCACCCAGTTCTGTAGCGCAGGCCTTCAGCAGTCAAGGACATACTTTGTCAGGCCCTGCTGCTTTCCTGGGGAGAAGCCTCCTCAGTTGACCTCTCACCTGGTCCACAGTGAAGAGTGGAGTCTGTGCTGTGGTTGATGATGATGAGGAGGATGTTGTTGTAACTGCTGGAGGATGTGTTGATGGAAGATGAAGAGATAGATGCAGTGAGAGAGAGGGTGGGGGGTGCATGGGTTGGTTGAACCGGTTGAAGAAGTTGTTCATCTCATTCGCCTTCTCCACTGTTCCCCCCACACCTCTGGTCTTGGTGTTGTGGCCTGTGATGGTTCTCAAACCTTCCCAGACCCTCATGCTGTTCTCCTCTAGCCTCTGTTCCACCTTCCTCCTGTAGTTATCCTTGGATTCTTTCAGGTAGCGTTTCACCTCTTGCTGTGCTGCTCTTATTGCCTCCCTATCCCTGCTCTGGAAGGCGACCTTCTTCCTGTTGAGGGCAGCCTTGACTTTCTGTGTTACCCATGGCTTGCTGTTGGTGTAACATCGTACTGTCTTGGTGGGGGAGCCCATGTTTGCACAGAAGTTGAGATAATCTGTCAGGCAGTGTGTCATCCCCTCGATGTCCCGACAGTGTGGGCTAAGCAGTACATCCCAGTCAGTGGTGTCATAGCAGTCTCTGAGAGTTTCTTCCATTTCTGGAGACCACCTCCTGATGGTTCTGGTGGTTGCAGGCTGTCTTTGGACCATGGGGATGTATTTTGGCTGAAAGTGGACCAGGTTGTTGTCCGACTTCCTCAGTGGGGGGCGGGGTGTGATGCTGTATGCCTCTTTCACATTAGCATACAGCAGATCAATTGTCCTGTTGTTTCTTGTAGGACTGGTGAAAAGTAGTCAAATTAGAGTCCAAAGTAGTATGAATAAAGTCTCCAGAATACGAGAGAAAACTGGCTCCTGGTTGCATCTTTGAGGGTGTAAATATCCATGGTATATATATCAGTACACACAATGTCATCTTGAGAAGAGCAAGTGTGGCAAAAAGTTAAAGAGAGTTAAAAACTAAGGAGCTACTGGGAGGCAGCCTTCTTGCACAGCACCAGGTATGAACAATCAACAATCAACATTTTTTTAAACATTTAGAATCACACAGTTTGGTGGAATAACCTAGAGGTTTAGATGAGCAAACAGAATGACCATAGCTTATTGCGTTTATAGAAAAAATAGATTTTCAACAAACAATTCAGATCACTGTGGTGTGCAGTTTTCAGTATAGGTACTACACAACATTGCCAAAAGTACTGGCACTGCTGTTTCAGGCCTAAGTTGGTCTACGCAGTGCTTCAGGATCCCAGGACTGATGAAGTCTGGATCCACTCCTTTCATCACCTTCATCTTCTACAGTTCCCTCCTCACTTGTTCTCTGGTTAGGGACAGAGGAGCACAGGACTGAATGCTGGGAGCTGAAAGCAGTAGTGCAAGCTGGGCAAAGGGAGGGTCAGATACCAGATCAAATTAGTAGACACACTTTAACACATTATTTTCAGGAGTACCATCATTTTTGCCCAGGCCTGTTTATTGAGTTTACTTTTTAAATCAATGTTGGATTTTCATTTTTCATATAATTTTTATTTATTACTATTTTAGTCAGATTTATTTCTTTGACCATTGTGGGTTCGCAACAATTTTTTCCATGTGTGTATTTAAAAACTTGGTTTGGATCTTGGTGGGCACACTTGGGCACGAATTCACACTTGGCTCATGTTGGTAAAGATAAACACCTTTCAAAAGCTTGTGTGCTGAGCAGATGAAAACAGATGAGGTAGCGGTTGTACCTGCAGGGATTTTGGATATAATATAATAATAAAAAAAACAAGAATAAAAATAAAATAATACAAAATGCAAACTGACCTGAACCTCTGGGAAATGGATAAGACCAACCAAATTGAAACAGACAAACCAACACAACAAAGCAAAACCACAAATGACTGAGAAGGACAGACTGAAACAGGAGGTCTTAAATAACAAGACAGCATTTGACACACCTGGAACTGGATAACGAATGGGCAGGGTTATTAATGAGACACAGATGGGAATGGGCAGAGCAAGGCAGAGACACAACCAAAACAAAACACGTTCTCAGGAGCACATGGGGAAATAACAAAACAAAAACTAGACAGGAAGACAGAGGAGATAGACAGGATAGTTACATGACATTATTTAAAATATTAAATCGCAGAGTGGCATGGGCAAGAGGAAACTCTCTGAGAGCTAGAGGAGGAAACCTTTGGAGCAGGGGTTCTTAACCTGGGGGTCGCGACCCCCCAGGGGGTCACAATATACTTCTAGGGGTGTCGCGAATGTGACACTAATTAAGATGTTTTGTCAGCTAAATGTGCGATGAATCAGATTTAAATGCTAAACTTTTTCACACTGTATCATTCTCAGTCTTGATGGAGTGTCTCACATGAAGGACATGGCTTGGCACCCACTGTTCTTAAAATAGAGCATCTTTAGAACGTTTTTTTACTGAATCAAAGTGACTCAGTCGCCGTTCTGCTCGACTGATCGATCTGGACCTTGAATCAGTTTCACGCATGCACATTGTGACTCGGCACCTCATCCAGGCATTTAGCATTTAGCATACAGCCACCGGAATTCTTTGACTTCACGAACATTCAGGAATGGGATAACTGGATCAGAGGCTTTGACCGCTTTCGTGTGGTAAGTAACCTGAATGTCAGTTCCAAGGAAAAGCAGATAAACACTTTGATATATTGCATGGGGGACAAAGCAGATGACATACTTTGTGGGCTAGAAGTGGCTGAGGCAGACAGGGGAACATACAAGGGGGTTTGCGAACACTTTGCACAACTACTTTGTTGTCAAGAAAAACACAATATATCAGCGGGCAAAGTTCAGCATGTGGATTCCACACTTTCAGTATGGGCTCCTTCATGATGAGCTCATTCGAGATCGGATTGTGGTAGGGCTGTGAGACATGCGGCTATCAGAGAGGATGAAGCTACATGAAAATTGACAGTGAAATCTGCAATCGACCAGGCTTAACAGAGTGAAGAGGTGAAATGCCAGCCATATGCTATCTGTCTCAAGCCAGGGGAAGAGCCGTATTCCTTGAAGACCCCCAGAAGGGTCCCACTCCAATTAATGGACAAAGTGAAACAAGAGTTGTCAAGAATGGAAAGCCTTGGGGTAATCAGCAGAGTGGAGGAGCCGAGTGACTGGTGTGCTGGCATCATGGTTGTGCCAAAATGAAACGGCACAGTGTGCATATGTGTCGACCTAACAAAACACGAGTCTGTGTGCAAGGAAAAATACATACTACCTTCCATGGAGGAGATGCTGGGAAAGCTGAAAGGGGTGCAAGTCTTCAGCAAGCTGGATGCCAACATGGGGTTCTGGCAAATACCCCTGATGGAGGAGTCTGCTAAATTCACCACATTTATAACCCCATTCGGCTGCTTCCACTTCAACAGACTCCCATTTGGGGTTTCTTCCAGACCAGAGCACTTCCAAAACAGATTGGTGATGGAGGCCACTAATGGTCTCCTGGTATCTGATTACACTACTGTACCTACACTTCCTGCGCCGCTCAACCCTGCACTCCCTGACAGCAGCGCAGTGATTCAGAAGGAGAAAGCGAAGCGCGCTTTGGACATGCAGTATTACAACAGGTGTCACCACGCTCGCCCCCTCAGTGATCTTTCACCTGCACAGGAAGTGTGGATGATAGACCAGAGAATATCTGGTACACTGATCAGTAACCACACCACTCCGCATTCCTATCTGGTGGACGCACCCTATGGAACGGTGTGATGCAACCGGCATCACCTGATTCCCATGCGGGAATTGGCAGAGGACAGCGGAGGGGTGCTGGAGCTACCCTCTCAAGAAAGCCTGGAGCAGAGCGCAGCAGTACCTCCACAGACTGTTCCCGGTACCCCAGCTACTCCGAGAACAATGTCTGGCAGAGTTATAGTGCGACCTACGAGGTTGGACTTGTAAAGGCATAGGCCTAACAATGTACAGAGGTACATTGTTGGACTGGTGGGGGGGCACACAAAAATAAAACCTTTTCAATTATTACTTGTTCAAATATTAACAGTTTATGTGTTAGTTCATGTAGTTAAATGAAAGTTTAATTCATAATATGTTCAGTTCATCTTTAGGCAGGAACAGACCTTCCAGCAAAGGAGGCAGAATAAACCTCCAAGGTCTGTTGAATCAACTGGCAGTCTACCCAGTTGATTCTAGGAAGGCGAGATGTGGTGTAATGTTTAATATCAGTTTATATGACATCATTATACTCACAACATGTTTTTGCTTTTGTTTGCATGAATAATTAAAGTTCAGCTTTTAAATTCATTTGAAAGAGACCTTGAAAGAGTACAAAATGTTCAAAAGGCATTCATTAAATGAATAATATTTAATTTTATTGGATTTCATACACATTATAGTTGTTTACACAAAGTGTAAAGGCAAGAAAAAGCAATATATACTGTTATCTTCATTTCAGATATCAAAAATTATTATTTTTATTTTCCGTGGAAACCGGGTCCAAGGTGTTAAAGGTTGCCGACCCCTGCACTAGAGCAACATCAGAACAGAAAAAACACAAAGAAAGTGAGAAAATATGATGAAAAGTACTTGGAATATTTTATGAGTTATTGACACCGGTAGGGGGGTCGCAAAATTTACTGAAGCCAAAAAGGGGGTCGCACAGTGAAAAAGGTTAGCAACCTCTGCTTTGGAGGAACCAGACTCACAAGAGGGACCCAGTGTGAGACTTGGGGAAAATGCTCAGATGCGTTTTGAAGGCTTACTATCCACCTTGGTATTTTATCCCCCTTATAGGTATATAGTTTTAACTGCATTCTGAGCTGTTATATTGAATACTAAGCCTTAAAAGTTTTATAGCAACATTGACATTTATATTACCAAACAAACAAATAAATAAATATAAATTGGGTTGTATAAATATATTGGGTTGTTTTTTTTAAATCTGTTTTTACTACTATCAGTTACTTCCACCAAGTTTTTCACTCACCTCAAAATTGACACGCCTTTCTAAATCCCTAAACAAAATGTGTATGTTTTTTATAACTGGTGGGTCAAACATGATCAGACAATCTTTGTACCCCAATGTGCTATTGGGATTAAATATTAACCATGCAATGTGTGAAAGCAATATATACAAATCAGTATTTTTGGGATATATGAATCATGCAGTAAGTATGTAAAGTAATGTAATCAAATTAAATGTTTAGAAAGTGTAAATGTTTAGAATTATGATCTTATGCATGTGTCTGTTGTTATAACAGTTGTATAAAGTCTGTGCATACAAGACGGGGTGAAGGACAGAACAATCTGTTCTTCTGTGTGTGTAACAAACCAACCAGTGTTAACAAAGTAGCTGAGTCTTTGTATGCAGGTGCAGAATGTTGGGATGAGAAGTGTGGGGTGAGCACGGGGAGTGCAAAAGCTCAAAAATAGAAGTGAAAAAAAATTCCTGGGAATAAATGAGATGGGGTCAGTTAGAGGGATTTAGTGGAGGAGCCAAAAGAGCACATCCAGGGTGTGACCTGACACTTCGGCAGTATTAGAACTGAAGTTTGCTTTGACTTCTTCAGAACTCTTTGGGGCTTTGTCCAAAGAGTTCTCCCAAACTTATGTCTGGTAGTACTGTGTCATCTCTACATCAAAGAATAGGCAGAAGTGGGTTAGACAGGGAAAAATATCTCCACTTCAACAGTGCACAGCTTTCATTTTTCACTTTTTCCAATCATGGAAACACTTTAGGAAAATTATTCAAGATTAATGTTAAAAAACATCATTAATGGGATTTTCTCTACAATGTGGTTCAGGTTATTTTTGACCCTTGAGACAACACAAGGATAAATCTGCTTAGTGGATAAATCTGATTAGTGGAAACAAGATGCCTGTGCTCAATTTTAAGTGTCATGCCAAAGGCTGGAAATACTTATGTTATTTTTTTGTGTATATTTTTATGATGTATATTTATTTCAAACAATCTTTTTCTCACTCTGTTATTGTGTGCTACTGTCTAACATAAAATCTGCAAAAAGTGCAGAATAATTTCCAGATGCACCGTAAAGGCATTCAACCTCAAGCTCTCTCTCTCTCTCTCTCTCTCTCTCTCTTTCTCTTTCACACACACACACACACACACACACACACACACACACACACACACACACAGAAAATATTCTAATAAGAATAAATAAGAAGAAGAAGTAGAAGAAAATCAGTTATTTAAAGTGTGAAATGAAGTGACCACTGGGAAATCCAAAAGGGCAAACATTTATTAATTGCTTTCACAAAGTAGATAAAATTTTACTGATCTTCATTTAAATATAACTCCAAGTCTTAATGTAAAAAGTGTACATCAACCATGATGTACACTTTTTACATATAAGAAAAAGTGTACATCAACCATGCAAGCCAGAGAGAGAGAGAGAGAGGGAGGGAGGGGAAAGTGTTACAGGGCTGCAACCCAGGTGGGAAATGGCATGTAAACCCACCAGTGTTAAGACTTTATATGTTTCTAACTCCCAGACAAAGCTGGGTGAACTCAAAAGCAGAAAGCTCAGCTGGTCAACAGGTGAAAGATGAAAAGTGCTTGTGTGTTATGTAGTTTAATGAGCAGAGCACTGGTGGAGGATTTAACCAGTGCTCTGAAAAGAAATGGAAGAAATGGATAAACAAAAATTAAATAAATAAATGACACGGGATTTGAACCCCTACTGGGGCACTTGAGAGGCGAATGTGCTAGTGAGTGAACCAATGTGTCACCCATGAAAAGTAGTAGGCAACCCAGCTTATGAGCCTGGCTGTAGGCTAGAGGGACCAACTGAAAACCACTCGTCAGTGAGAAGGGAACATGGAAAATACAAAACTTCTCCTTTTAAATGAGGACAAAAGTTAACAGAAAACCATGGAAAGAAAGTTGAAAAGTTCTAGTTTTTTTTAAAGGAAAGAAAAACAACACAAGTGGAGCAGCACTCCTTTTTGTAAAGGAGGAAAATTCTGGGAATGTTCAGGCAGAATTTCGGCATAGACACACCAAGACACCACACTGAGTGGAACATGAGGAAGCCTTAAATAACCTCCACACACCTGATCTCAATCTGGCTGATTGTGGCCCTGATTGGTAGATGGCTGCCCTCTGGTGGCAGTGCGGTGCGGGCGGCTCCTTACAGAAAGAGACCTAAAACATAACTAAAAGGATTAAGGACAGTAATAAAACAACAGCAAACACACAAGAAATAACTGGCAGGAATCAGAGTGGTGGTCTGTATGAGAAGGTGGAGAAGGAACTTTAACTATTTATAAATAGAATTATAAATATAATTTACATGAACATTTAGAACCCATTAACATTATGGCCAGTTTTGCACTATATTTATGTAGTTTGACAAAAAAGGTAGCTTTACAGAAATAAAAAAGCATAAAGGATAATGACATAACCGTCCGTCCATATTTGACCCTGCCTACAAGCTGTCAAAACCACCCTTCAATACTCGAGTTCAGTAACTTCACTCAAGCACAGAGAGGAGCTGCAGGAAGTGCACATGGCGTGCAAGGACAACTGTAAATTTGAGAAGCAAAAGAAACATTTCAGAAGGAAAAAGTTAAGCCATCCATCCATCCATCCATTTTCCTCCGCTTATCTGGGGCTGGGTCGCGGAGTCAGCAGTCTAAGCAGGGATGCCCAGACTTCCCGCTCCCCTGATACCTCAGCCAGCTCCCAAGGAGGGACCCCGAGGCGTTCCCAGGCCAGCCAAGAGACATAGTCCCTCCAGCATGTCCTGGGTCTACCACGCAGTCTCCTCCCGGTGGGACGTGCCTGGAACGCCTCCCCGGGGAGACACCCAGGGGGCATCCGAAAAAGATGCCCGAGCCACCTCAACTGGTTCCTCTCAATGTAGAGGAGCAGCGGCTCTACTCCGAGCTCCTCCCGGGTGGCCGATCCACCTGTCAATCTCACGCTCCCTCTCAACCCCACTCGTGAACAAGACCTTGAGTTACTTGAACTCCTCCACTTGGGGCAGGACAGCCTTCTCCAAATCCACAAAACACATGTGGACTTGTTGGGCAAACTCCCATGAACCCTCAAGCACCCTCCGGAGGGTGTAGAGCTGGTTCCACGGCCGGGACGAAAACCGCATTGTACCTCCTGAATCCGAGGTTTGACTAACGGCCGAATTCGTCTCTGCAGTACCCTGGCGTAGACTTTCCCGGGGAGGCTGAGAAGAGTGATTCCTCCTATAGTTGGAACACACCCTCCGGTCCCCTGTTTTTTAAACAGGGGAACCACCACCCCAGTTTGCTGCGATGCTGCAGAGGCGTGTCAGCCAAGACAGCCCAACAGCATCTAGAGACTTGAGATACTCCGGTCGGATCTCATCCAGCCCCGGGACCCCACCACTCAGGAGCTTACAGACAACCTCAGTGACTTCGGCCTGGGTGATGGGCGAGTCCTCCTCAGAATCCTCAGCCTCACCTTCTACATTGGAAGACATGATGGTGGGGTTAAGGAGATCCTCAAAGTATTCCTTCCACCGCCCAACGATATCCCCGGTCGAGGTCAACAGCTCCCCACCCACACTGTAAACAGTGTTGGCAGGGTACTGCTTCCCCCTTCTGAGGTGCCGGACGGTTTGCCAGAATCGCTTCGGGGCCGACCACCCAAGCAGCAGCACGCTTAGCCTCTCAGTACCTGTCGGCTGCGTTGGAAGACCCAGAGGCCAACATGGCCTGATAGGTCTTCTTCGGGGATTGCTGCCACAGCAGGCACCAGCAACCTTACCCCCACAGCTCCGGACGGCCGCTTCAACAATGGAAGCTGAGAACCTGGTCCACTCAGACTCAATGTCCCCAGCCTCCCCAGGTAGCTGTGAGAAGCTCTCCCGGAGGTGGGAGTTGAAGGCTTCCCTGACAGGGGGCTCAGCCAGATGTTCCCAGCAGACCCGAAGGATTCGTTTCGGCCTGCCAGGTCTCTCCCGCCTGCCCCACTGCCAGCGGATCCAACTCACCAACAGGTAGTGATAGCTCTGCCCCTCTCTTCATCTGAGTGTCCAAGACATAGAGCCGTGTGCACTTATGGACACCCCTATGCTCGAACATGGTGTTCGTTATGGACAAACTGTAACTGGTGCAGAAGTCCAACAACAGAACTCCACATGGGTTCTGATTGGGGAGGCCGTTCCTCCCAATCACCCCTCTCCAGGTGTCACTGTCATCGCCCAGGTGGGTGTTGAAGTTCCCCAGCAGAACAATGGAGGCCCACGTTGGGGCACTTTCCAGTATCCCCCCCCCAAGGACCCCAACAAGGTCTGGTACTCTGCACTGCCATTCGGCCTGTAGGCACAAACTACAGTCAGAGTCCTCTCTCCTACCCGAAGGCGCAGAGAGGCGACCCTCTCGTTCACTGGGGTAAACTCCAACATGAGACGGCTGAGGTGGGGAGCTATAAGCAAGCCCACACCAGCCCGACGTCTCTTACCCTGGGCAACTCCAGAGTAGAGGAGGGTCCAACCCTTCTCGAGGAGTTGGGTTCCAGAGCCCAAGCTGTGCGTGGAAGTGAGCCTGACTTTCTTTAGCCAGTACCTCTCAACCACATCCCAACAGCTAGCCGCTGTGTCCTGGGATCGGGTCGCCGAGGACCCCGCCCTTGACCACCACCCAATCCACAAGGCACCTGACCCCAATGGGGGTGGGCCCACAGGAGGAATGGCCCACGTTGCCTCTTCGTGCTGGGCCCGGCCAGGCCCCATGGGCAAAGACCCGGCCACCAGGCGCTCGCTCCAGAGCCCCAACCCCAGGCCTGGCTCCAGGGTGGGGCCCCGGTTGCACTGTACCGGGCGACATTGCGGGGCCTTTATTCTGATCTTTCATTGGGGTTTCGAACTGCTCTTGGTTGGGCCCGTCACCTTAGACCTGTTTGCCATGGGAGACCCTGACAGGGGGTAAAAATAAACCCCCGCGCAACATAGCTCCTCGGATCATTCTGGCACTCAAACCCCTGTGGCAGTTCAAGGAGGGGGGAAAAAAAAGTTAAGCTTGAGAGCATTTTTTTTTAGCGTTCCTCTTTCTGTTTGTGCAATTTTCACATTTGCGAGAAGTTACACATGCAAAATGTTAAAACTTGCAAGTTTATAATTTTCACCTGGTGTTTTTACACCCCTGACTTATGACATTGATGTGGCACCATGCTTAATGGCTTCATAGTGACATTGACACACATTTGCATTTACATTTGAAACATAAATATATAATTTTTTTCTTGTATGTTTTTTATACATTCCTTTTTACTACTGCAACATTTTTCACTCACCCATACACCTGTGTAATGTGATGTAACAATGGTCAAATTAGGCAAAATCTGGCTTGTGAGATGATCTCCAGTGTTAGTGTGATCTGACCATACACTTACTTCTGTAAACCACTAAATACAGTGCAGAATTGTGTACTTCTGTTGTTAACTACACTGAATAATGACACAGACATTGCAGTACAAAGTGTTTTTACATATATGTCATATTTGAAATATGCTAAATTAAGTTTTTCTTAAATGTTTTGCATCTGTAATTGAATCAATTTAGAATGGAACATCATGTTCTGTTTAACGCAACTGAACTGGTTATTTTATGTGATTTTCTTGCCTGTGTGAAACTGAACCCAACTGATAGTTGGTGCACTGGATGACTGAAGGGGCAATTATTTTTTTCACATGGGTGAATTTTAAAAAATATGTGGATAAAAAAGGAATGTTTTAATATAAGTAATAATGTTTTGTATTAAAATAAGTTGGATGATCTGTAACATTTAAATGTGAAAAAATACATATAAAATAGAATGAATTATTAAGGGGGTAAATACTTTCTCACAGGACCGCATTAAGTCAGAGCAACATTCAGCACTTTGGTTTTGTTGTAGGGCTGTAAAAATATCAAATCAAATTTACAGTAGGTACATTCACAGTACCTCTACACTCCTAAAGATGTCAAAGCACGTATTGAGTGTTTAATTACTTTGTAATGCTGGTTAGTTTATAAAAATTAAGTGCAAGAATTTGGTTGGAGTGGAAAATATTTACATGTGTTTGAAAGGCTTATTTACCACCTTGATATTCACTTTTTTCAATTATCTTTTTTTTTTGTAATTTTCAATGATATGGTTCTATCTGGTGGCATGGTGGTGCAGTGGATAGCGCTGTTGTCGCACAGTGAATTGGTGACTCTAAAGTGTGTGTGTGTGTGTGTGTGTGTGTGTGTGTGTCCTACTATGGAATAGCGCCCTGTCTAGGGGTTGTTTCCTGCCCTTGCATTCAGAGTTGCTGGCTGGGCTCCAGCTCAGGAATAAGTGCTGTAGAAAATGGCTGGAGTGTTCTATCTGCATCCTGAGTTGAGATATTGGATATTGAGTGTTCCAAAAGGCTCAGATTGAGCTTTCATTGCCGTTTTCACGACTGCCATGAGGTCAACTTTTGATAGTTCCATGCAGGTGGCAGAAGCCACTCTCTGTATGACTGTTGGTGGAAACCTGAGGCACTTATGATCATCTACCAACAAGGGCTGAATGTGGACCTCAAGGATCTACCGACCACCAGGGATCCACCTGATTCCCTAGAGGCACTATATGAGGTAACCCTAGTTCTTGTCTGAGTGAAAGGTTATGAGCCATTAAGAGAATGCAGCGACCCCTCAAACCAGGGGTCTTTAGCAAACGAAAGACAGTGGTCCTTCCACCTCAACAGTCATTCGACTGTGCAGTCGACTTTCTACCTGGCACTACTCCACCTAGGGGTCATCTCTTTTCTTTCTCTGGCCTTGAGAGAACTGCCATGGAAAAGTATATTGAGGAGGCCTTGGCTCAGGGGTTTATACAGCCCTCATTCTCTCCTTCTGGAACAACAATTACTGGTGTTTGAATAAGATCACTGGGAAGGACCAGAATCCCTTGCCACTAATTTCCACCACTTTTGAGGGACATCTGTCTTCACCAAGTTGAACCTCTGCAGTGCCTACAACCTGGTCCAGATCAGACCAGTAGGTGAGTGGAAGATCGGTTTCATCACCCCCCATTCTTTTTGACCAGTGAATGCTCCAGCTGTCTTCCAGCACCTCATTCATGAAGTAATTGGATGGCATCCTCTTCTTCAGCAAAAATGCTGAAGGAGCTTATCCAGCACATACAGTGAGTCCTGCAACTCCTCTTGGAGAACCACCTTTATGTGAAACTGGAGGTTTGTTGTCTCCAAGGGGCAGTTAGTCATGGATCTGTCAAAACTCAAGGCAGTAGCCAAGTGACCTCAACCCACTTCATTCTGGCTTGTTCAGTTTTCCCTGGGTTTTGCAAACTTCTATTTGCAGTTTGTCAGAGGTTTTGGTTCAGTGGATGCACCCCTGACCAGTCTTGCCTGCAAACAGCCTGGTAAATTTTGTTGGACCAGTGAAGCTCAAGAACAGGCCCCGATCCCAGCATACCATTTGCGCTAGATGTGGGAGCAGGAGCAGTCCTATACCAACACATTGATGCAACCAGGAAGTTGCACCTCTGTGCCTATTGTTCTCAGATGGCAGGGTTTATCTTTCTGCCCAGGACAATAAGTATGGCTGAATGCACAAGACCTGTCTCTCAGAGTCAATAACAGGAAGCTGGTCCCCTGATACATCGGCCTCTTTAGGGTAGACCAATGCATCAACTCAGTTACGTACATATCGGCTGCAGCTTCCTCCGACTCTGAGGGTGCATCCCACCTTCCATGTTAAATGTTGTTAATTATAACATCACAACTGAAAAAATATTCATAAAAGCCATTCATATACATTAATATCTCCTGAAAGGAACAACATCTGGCATGTCTTGTATAAATACATTTAGATTTTTTTGGTGAATAAACGTACGTCAAACAACGATAACATCCCACAAAAAAATCGCTGTGAATATACCTCTGAGCACAAAAGAATAAGTATCAAAATTACACTGTATTTATGTTTTTAGTTTGTAAGACAGTTGAGATAGAAGCTCAAAGAATGTATTCAAATAGAGTCAAATACTTTCAAATAATATTGCAAAATATTCAAATGAAATCTGAGTTGGATCAACACCTGCTACATAAATATCCATCTGACGGAGTAGTATATTTACAGCTTCAGAGACCGCTCAAACGGGATACAGTGACTTTTCAAACTCCATACAAGGTAACTTATCACATCCAATGAATGTAATTTGAATGTATTTTTCTTCTGAAAAGCTGATATTTACATGAGATCGATATTTTATAGATATCATTTTCACAAATATTTGAATTCAGTAAAAAAGTTTTTATTTCATAAATAATATTTCACGGAAACCTTTTAAAGGTTGATATTTTGACACCTTGACACAAACATTGCATTTTAAAACCAATACTCATTACTTTCAGATTATTGCTGTATTGAAATAAGATGGGTTCTTCACAAGCGTGTTTGAAAAATGCTGAAGAAGATTTCAAAACATATACGGCACACTCCAGTGGAGAATCAACCAACAGCACTGTGGCAAATGCAACAGGAAAAAATTTGAGAATTTTCTACCACAAAGAACAGCTCCAGCTTACAGACCTGCTGCATTCAGAGAACACCAAAAAGGTCTTCAAACCTAAAGCAGAGATATCTTCGATGGACCTGCTTCCTCAGAAGCAGCTAGACCTTCCCAGTCTGGAGGAAGGCTTTGCCAGCATCTTTGTTGTGGATCCAGAAGACAGCGAGGTTCACATTGAGACCATCAGTCTGAATTTTATGGTACCACAGGGTGCTTGCTACATTGTGACCGCCAACAAAGATGTCAAGTTCAGAAAGTGTGATGGAGGGGTCTGGATAGATGAGGATGATCATGACCATCGTCCTGAGTGATTAAGAGTAGTTGCAAAGCTGAGATGTTGGAGACCTTAGAGAAGAAATGTCTTTACTCTTTGTGATACTTATGATACTAAAGTTTTAGATTTGTTTCTCATCTAGAAACATAGTCAGCACTTCAGTTAATAAAATATTAACCCTGGAAGACCAATCTGAAGTCAGCTAAACACTTGTTGATTTGGATTGTTTTTTCTCTGAAACATTACAAATCAAAATGTTGCATCTTTTATTGTTTCTTTTGTCTTTCTCTCATCTCTATTACACTGCTGATCTGAAATGATAAAATGACACAGTTATAGTGGGACAGCTGTTATGACAAATGCATGATGCTAAGGTGTAAAAATGATCAATAAATACTAATAATAACAATAATTAGAAGAAAATCAGTTATTTGAAGTGTGAAGTGAAGTAACAGGTATATTCTGTAATGTGAAAGATAAAGATATAGATAAGCTAAAATAATGTTTAATTAGTCCAGTTGTGGAAAATCCACATATCAAAGAATGAGGTTAGATAAAGGGAAATGGAAAATGTGCCATTACAATGTACAATGATTCTTGTCCCATAGGGAGTTAAGCCTCTCACCTCAGTATTCCCCCTATACATTGCAAATGGATGAGATAATATCAGCTCCAAAAAACAACTTGCCTATATAAGGGGGCATTTGGAAACTGTAAGGCAGAAGACCGTCAGGCTTCTCCAGACGACCATGGAGTCTGAATTAACACAGTTTTCATGCAAAGGCATGTCAGTGGAGAATTATTCAAAACCCCTTCACAGCATCGCTACTAGAAAGAACACAAAAGCAAACATGTTTTAATTGCTCAAAACATAAATTATATTTTATTACTGATCTTCATTTAAATGTAATTCCAGGTCTTAATGTAAATATATACAGCAGTATAAAACAAAAGTGTACAACAATCATGCAAGTTGATTGAGAAGTGCTCTAAGTCGTATGGCCAAATGCCCCAAGCAAAAGAAAACAAGAATGACTTACAAAGAAAAGAAAAGGATTTAGGATGATAATAAAAGACAAACAGACAAGAAATCAGTGCACAGCAAAATGTTCAATGTTGAATTAACTCCTATAGAGTTGATTTAAACTTTTTTTCAGGCTTTATATAGCTGTACACTATATAAATCAACACTTTCACAAAAACATTAATATAAGCCACATGAACCACATAAGTTTCTTTTTTACTGAAAACAGAGTTATAATAACTAAGGAATCAAAAAAATATTCCTGCTAAGTTTTACTGTTACATTAGTATTCATTTAACTGCATACAATTATTAAGCTATGTACACCATAAATAGTAAATTATTTTGTTTCCTCCAGATTAAACCCACCCACACAATCCAACAGTGATTGTGAACGAAGCTCAAAGAATATATTCAAATAGAGTCAAATACTTTAAAATAAAATCGCAAAATATTCAAATGAAATCTGAGCTGAAGCATATAAATTGTCCTCCAGCTGACAGAACAGCATATTTACAGCTTCAGGGATCACTCAGACAGGTTACAGTGACCTTTCAAACTCTATCCAATGAATGTGAAACACAGACGGAAATGATGGGCCTAGTCAGATCCCGTGCAACATATTTATTTTTTTCCAGAACTGTGGCCATATAAAGAAGGTGGTTATTTACAAGGCACACTAGGTGTACAGGCTGCCATTACAACTGGCCAGTGTTCTTCTTCACAGCGTCAGCTGCCAATGCAGGAAACACCTTACATCGATACTGTGAAACACAAACGATATTGTTCCTGCACAGTTTCTATCATCACCACATTGGTGTATCTGTATCCACGGGTTCACAAACATAACTTCAATAAAATAACAACATTATACTGATTATGCGGTAACATAAATTCCTTTTGAACTCAAAACACAGTGTACTATTAACTTGCCCCTTTTTAAACTGAACTTCAGGCATGTTACACTCCAGCAGAACACACACTGAACACAAAGCCTTATTTCAACTCAAAAAAACAGGCATGTAAAGTCAACAGATGTCTATCACACTCAGCAACTGGGTCTGTACTCACACACAGCCACTCACACTCTTGTGTAGGACATGTTGAGTAATTTACAATGAACATTTTAACTTTTACTGACAGTAGAGGATCATTTGATTCATCACCGTGGTCATCGCTGACACGTGGCCGCCATTACAAACACAGCATGGTGATTTGAGCTTACCAAACACACACAACTAACACTTTACGCTTTAGCTCAATCTCTAACACTCTATGGCCTGTATGATGGATCACTACTGTTGTCTATTGTTTTGAGTGTTGTTTACAACCAGCTTACCTGTGGAAATATAAAGAAGGTGGTTATTTACAAGGCACACTAGGTGTACAGGCTGCCATTACAACTGGCCAGTGTTCTTCTTCACAGCGTCAGCTGCCAATGCAGGAAACACCAAGCGCCCTCTGCTGGCGGAACCACATATCAACCACAGAACACTCATTCAGACCATTTGCCAAGAAAATAGACGAACAGTTGCTGCAAATTATCTGTGTATGTTTTATAAAGTAAAAAGTAAATGGGTGCCACAAATGTAATCTGAATGTATGTTTTTTTTTTCTGAAAAGCTGATATTTGGATGAGATGGATATCTTATAGATATCAGTTTCCCATTTCAAATATTTGAATTGAGTAAAAGAAAAAATTATTGCATAAACAATTTTTCAGAGAAATGATTTACAAGTTGATATTTGGGTTAAGAATTTTCTACCACAAAGAACAGGTCAAGCTAGAAGACGTCAAAGAACACCAAGAAGGCCTTCAAACCTAAAGTAGAAATACCCTCAATAGACATGCTTCCTCAGAAGCACCTAGAGCTTCCCAGTCTGGAGGAAGGCTTTGCCAGCATCTTTGTTGTGGACTCAGAAGGCAGCGAGGTTTACATTGAGACCATCAGTCTGAATTTTGTGGTGCCACAGGGTGCTTGCTGCATTGTAACCGCCAACAATGAGGTAAAGTTCAAAAAGTGTGATGGAGGGGTCTGGATTGATGAGGATGATTGTGACCATTGTTCTCAGTGATTCAGAGTAGATGCAAAGTTGAGATGTTGGAGACCTTAGAGAAGAAATGCCTTTACTCTTAATAATATTTATGATTCTAAATGTTTAGAGTTGTTTCTCATCTACAAACATAGTTAGAACTTCAGTTAAGGCATTCTCATTGTGAATGATCCATGAGTTTATCACACCAGCGTTCTTCATGCCATATATCACACATAGTGGCCACTTCTTGGTTTTTCTTGAACAGCTGTGGTGAGCACACATCTGATCGAACGTATCAACACCTCCCTTCATTTGGTTGTAAAATTCAATCACTTCAGGCTTGTGAGTGGATCCAATAATAGGTTGTGTGTGCATGGATGACAAGAGTAGCTGTAGCTGAATGAGACCAAAGTTAGTTCTTTGATGAAAAGAAAAGCACTGGAGCCTGGTGTGTGATTTTCTTTATCTCTCCTGTGGGCTCTCTCTTTTGTTTGCTTTCACCGTCCCCACAATGGTCATGCCACAGTTCTCCAGCAGATCGATCACCAGTGGCACAGAGGTGAACCAATTATCACTGGCCACTTTCCTGTTTGTCTGGTGATATTACTTGGTCGGCTCCGTCTTTGACCACCCTGTGGTCGTGTCACCTGCTTCCCCAGGTATGGTATCCCTGCCAAGAGGTACTTGCTGTGGACATTATTGGCAAGGACAAGCTTGATTCCATATTTGGCAGGTTTGTTGGGCATGTACATCCTAAATGGACATCTCCCTCTGAATGACAGCAGCAGTTCATTCACAGTTATGTTTTCCCCAGCCACATACAACTTTTTACAGTTGTTGAAAAATATGTTCCAAATTTTTCTAATGGGAGCAACTTTGTCCATGGCCTTTCTTTCCTGTCTTGTGTCAGGGTCCTCAAATCGCAGACAGGCAAGAGGAATGAAAAGCGACCCTCAGACATAGTAGCATGGTACACAGGTGCCCCAATACTAGGGTTCCACATCTCTTTAGTTGACAGATGATTGTCCTTCTAACAGCCACTAAATATAAAAATCCAAATCATTGCATACACCTCTGCTGCTGTTGTTCTCTGAATTGTAGCTGCAGCATCAATATGGATGTTTGTCCATGTCATGATTTCGTGAATGATTTGGTCCTCAACAAATAATGTGAAGCTCTTCTCAGGGGTGTCAGCATTTGATGCATCAGGTGTTGGACCTGGTGTAAAAGCAGGCATAATTTTCCATGCCGCTGTCCTGGTTGTAGCTGATGTCTGAGGCCAACTCCCATAGGAGCTGTTTTCAAATCTCACAACAAGTGACACACCATCATCCTTTTCCTCATGATGTCGTCTTCTTCCTTTGTGGCCAGCATGAGGTGTGGAAGGGATAGCTTGAGTTGCAGCAGGGACAGGTTGAGGTGAGGCAAGGATAGCTTGAGGTGCGGCAGGGGAAGTAGGATGGGCAGTAGAGGTAGAGGCAACAGGTCCTGGGGTGGCCATTTGTCTAGTGGTAGGGCTACCACAATCACAGTGTTGTATTTTATGACTTGAAGTGCTGGGCTCAGTGCCATCACTATCATCGTCATCATCATCATCGTCATCATCATCATCATCATCATCATCACTTGGTTCTGGTATGTAGTCTTTATCACTGTCACTGTCATACATCACTTCTGCTTCCACATAATCAACATCTTCATCACTGTTTTCCCTGAACAGGAGCTCTTGTATTTCCTTCTCAGTCAGGTATTTCACTGATTTTCTGGACATTGTGAGAAATTTGAGAGCACAGAACTTGGGCATTGGCACCATTGGCTGTTCATACTGTACAATCATAGGCCTCTGGCCCAAGGCCATAACCAGAATCATTTCACTCTCTGCTGTTTTACAGGAATAAAAAAAAATCTGTTTTGAGAGCAAAGGAAGGCTCTAGCCAGTATTAATATAGTGTTCCCAATAAAGTGCTCATTATACATTTCCATGGTAACCCCAGAAAAACTTAAATTGAATTTGAAGTTTGAATATGTAAAAATAGTTTATTGTTGTTTCTTTAACAGCTTTTCAAGCAGCAACAAAATCAAAATACAAATCACAACTGCCAATTGGTCCGATAATCATATATTATTACATCATCATCATCATAATTAAAATAATACATTTTTGCTTATATAAGCACTATATTTGGTCACAAAGTCACATTAAACAAAAGCAAAATCAGGAGCCCTGGGGATCAAAGAGAGTTTTGAGTTATGTCATAGAGGCAGCACTTTGGGTTTCATAATGAACCAGATCTGTAATGGGGATTTGTGTTTGTGAAGAACTTTTATATTAAATCATAATTGTTTAAAAGGTGAATACTAGACAAGTAAAATAGAACAAAAGCATCTCAATCAAAACTATCAGCATTATCAAACTATATTTATCAAATGTATTACAAGTAAAAAAATAGCACCCATATAGCAACGCAGGACTTTGGAAACAAGTGGAAATAGATGCAGAAAGTAGCCAGGAGCCAGGAGACGAAGATTAGCTTTTGGCCTCCATTCCTGTGCCACACATACAGAGCGCGGATGGACCACAACAGAGGTGGAAATGATGCATCTGGTAATGATGGTAATGGTGAAGAACGTGGGCGCAAGTTGTTAACAAGCAGTGTACAATGAACTGAACATCTTTTTAGATGTGAAGCATCTCAGAGTTGACCTGTAACTCTCTCAGTCTGTTTATGTTTCTGCACAAGGGGGAGCTGTAAGTACTCATATATCTTTTGGTGCTTCACACAGAACCACACTCTCTTATTATTAAACTAGTAGTGAATAAATGGGAAGATTGCAGACAATAAATGGACAGATCAGGAAGTACTTTCAATGTCTTTTTTATAGACAACCCAGGAAACCCATTTAGGATAAAATAGGATATGATAGAACTTTATTGATCCCTTGGGAGGGTTCCCTCAGGGAAATTAAGGTTCCAGCCGCAGCATACACTACCGTTCAAAAGTTTGGGGTCACATTGAAATGTCCTTATTTTTGAAGGAAAAGCACTGTACTTTTCAATGAAGATAACTTTAAACTAGTCCTAACTTTAAACAAATACACTCTATACATTGCTAATGTGGTAAATGACTATTGTAGCTGCAAATGTCTGGTTTTTGGTGCAATATCTACATAGGTGTATAGAGGCCCATTTCCAGCAACTATCACTCCAGTGTTCTAATGGTACAATGTGTTTGCTCATTGGCTCAGAAGGCTAATTGATGATTAGAAAACCCTTGTGCAATCATGTTCACACACCTGAAAACAGTCTAGCTCATTACAGAAGCTACAAAACTGACCTTTCTTTGAGCAGATTGAGTTTCTGGAGCATCACATTTGTGGGGTCAATTAAACGCTCAAAATGGCCAGAAAAAGAGAACTTTCATCTGAAACTCGACAGTCTATTCTTGTTCTTAGAAATGAAGGCTATTCAGATCTGAACCCCATTGAGCTGTTGTGGGAGCAGCTTGACCGTATGGTACGCCAGAAGTGCCCATCCAACCAATCCAACTTGTGGGAGCTGCTTCTAGAAGCGTGGGGTGCAATTTCCCCAGCTTACCTCAACAAATTAACAGCTAGATTGCCAAAGGTGTGCAATGCTGTAATTGCTGCAAATGGAGGATTCTTTGACGAAAGCAAAGTTTGATGTAAAAACAATGTTATTTCAAATACAAATCATTATTTCTAACCTTGTCAATGTCTTGACTCTATTTTCTATTCATTTCACAATGTATGGTGGTGAATAAGTGTGACTTTTCATGGAAAACACAAAATTGTTTGGGTGACCCCAAACTTTTGAACGGTAGTGTATATACAAATAAACTTTGATTGATTGGTTGACCCTGAAATTCCAGAATTGAGTTGAAGAAAAATTGAACAGAATAAGCTAAATGTTTTGCTCACTTTGAAAAATCATAAATCATTGTCCATAGAAACATAGGCACAACATGTTTAAAAAATAAATTTGCCTTTTACTTTAATGTACTGTAGTGTTTAAAATACAAATTGAATTTAAACAGTATATATGAAATGTATCTCTTATAAAATAATACATGGCCACATGTCTTTGCTGTAGGATGTATGTTAAGGGTATATTTTATCATTGCATATATAATAGTGGATATTCAGAAAGTCTTGAAAATGTTTGTGTTCATAATTTTATTCAAAAACATATTAGATATTGATTACAAGCATCTTAAATTTGATGAGTATGGATGAAAATCAGAAAGCCATTATCTCCAAGTATTAGAATATAATATAATTAATCAAACACTTTCTTTCTTTAAGAGAGAGAGAGAGAGAGAGAGAGAGAGAGAGAGAGAGAGAGAGAGAGAGAGAGTGAGAGAGAGAGATTAATAAGTTCATGCAAGGAGATGGAGACAACTTCAACTGATATATTTTGCATTGATATTAATGTAGTTAACAATTAACTCAACACCCTTTACCAATTCCACTTACTGACAATTTCATAGAGCCTTGATCTACCAATATCCTGTAACCATGAGCTTCTCTAAACAGCTTCTGAGATTCAGAAAATACATTTAATTAATACTACAAAGCAGGAGAAAGTTTAAAAATTAAATCAGGTCTCACAATAGGTTCACTAAAGGTATTACAATGACATTGCATAATCACCATTATTTTATTCATATAGTACTTTTCAAAGTCACACGATCTATTTTGGTTATTATTTCAATAACCAAACTTTAAACAGCACTCTTAAGAGCATAGGTATTTCAAAGGGTTCTTCAAAGGGTTCTTTGAGTGATGCCCTAAAGCAGTGTTTCTCAAATCTGGTTTCTGCTTCCAAACTCACCTGATTTGACAAAAGGGTGGGAAAGGGTTTGTTATTTAGCTGAATAATTGAATCGTGTGTTAGAATATACATACATATTATTCTGGCCCAGATCTGGCCCACAGCCTCCATTTTCATCCAGGGCACTTTGCTCATGGCACTTGGAGAGACCACACCCAGTTACATGATGTTGTCAACATAAACGCCAGATTAGGGCCATGTGTGGACCAGATATGTTATAGAAAATGTGGGGTAAATGCATCTGCATACTATCTAGGTACTCTCAGCCTTAGCTATTTGGCATACAACTGAAGTTCTTGTCAGACTACAGAGCACATTTCCCCTCTACACTATGCTCCTAGAGTATATTAAAATAAAAATCATTTAACAAATTTGATTCTTCTGGACAACCAAAGCCTATGCAGGATAGCACAAGAAAAATAGGACACTCTATCTTCATTTGAATAACACTGATAAATGTAGTGTACCTAAAACATACCACTGAAGAAATGACTTTTAAATGAAATGGTGTTTGGACTCTTTCTGATGGTAGACGTTATACTTTGACATTAACACTGGCAAGAGTTACCTGTAGGTCCTGTGATTATATTCTATGATTTTGGAGACATCTTTATGCATATTGCAGACTTTTCTTAGACTGAACTTGCTAAGACAGCATGACCTTCCCTGTTTCACTTGTAAGTTTATTTCCTGGACAATGGAACGATCTTTATAAATCCCTTCTCAAACTCATAGACATCTACAAACTTCTTTCTGAACCTCACAGAGTCATTACAGAGTTAATGTAGTGACAGACAAAAGTCTGGCTTTTTACATATTTGAAATATGCAAAATGATTTTTTCTTTTGCATCTGTAATTGAGTGTAATTAGAATGTAACATCATGTACTGTTTAATAGTCTGTTTCACACAACTGAACTGGTTTTGTTTAAGTGATTTTCATGCCTGGTGCACTGGTTGACTGAAGGGGCAATTATTTTTTTCCACCTGGGTGATATAAAAATATTGACCTTCAGTAAAGGGAATATTTTAATATAAATAATACTGTCTGGTGTTAAAATTAGTTAAATGATCTGAAACATTTAAATGTGAAAAAAAATAATAATAAGGGGTAAATACTTTTTCACAACACTGTATCAAGTCAGAGCAACAGTCAGCACTTTGCTTTTCTAGTACGGCTGTGCAATGTCAAGTCAAATAAAATATATTCACATAGAACTTTTCAAAATATGACAATATTTACCTTTATTATAAGAACTTTACAGTATGTTTCAAGTATATCCAAAGTATTTTTTGTCATTTGCAATGCTGGATAGTTTATAAATATTAAGTGGAAAATGAAAGTTTTATTTATCACCTTGATATTTAAGTCCCTTACAATGATAAGGTTCTATCTGCATTCTGAGCCAAGATATTGGATATTGAACCTTGATATATATGAGTTTACACCTGTATGATCAGATGAGACAAACTTTATTTGATTTTGATTTGATTTGAGATAGACACTTTTGGTTTTCTGCATAAAGAGTCTAAAATGTGTCCAACTTGTAAATAAATCAACTTTAATTAAAATGTGAGGTAGAGCTTTATAGCTCCAACAGGACACTTTTACTTCAGAATGAAACATTCTGATTCTTCTTTTATGAGGACATTAAAAAATGTGGAGGTCTGCTTTCATTGGTTGGTTATGTGATCATGTCAGCCCACAGTTTTATAGTGTAGCAAAGTTTTTCAGAATGTAACAAAAATATGTTGTATTAATTTATTAAGCTCATGCCTGAGCTCACATCTGGCATTTTTCAGTAGGATAATGCTCACCCACTCATCGCATCCTGAGGGTGTTCTACACATCCTGACAGGCTGCATCACCACCTGGAATGTTTAACGTTTAAATTAGACGTTAATTTTTACAATTCAAATAAAGAAATATTCATAAAAGCTAGAGGTGGGACTTTAACGCATTAATTTTGATTCATTATTTACAGGGAAAATAACAAAATAAAAAAGTGAATGCATTTTAATCACACTTTGCACTGTAGAACATTTCTCATTGCACAAGTTCCAGGCATACAGATTATATTGATACACAATGTGATAAACATGATGGAGACTACGCTGGTGGAGGGAAAATTTAAATAAAGAGACTTACAGATGGAAGTACAAACAAAAATGTTATTTTCACTTTATGCAGGAAGAAGTTTGCTTATCACAGGAGCACTTCCACCCTTCGTTACCACCTCAATGTTAACTTAGCTGCTGACAAATTGACCAATTCACTGGCGAGATGGATTGCTGTGGACTGTAGACCACTCTCTGTGGTCGAAGATAAAGGGTTATAGGAGACGCTACAGATTGGGTCAGATTATGCAATTTACGCACTGCTGTCCAGAAAGATGATATCTAAAAAAATCCAGCAGCTGTATGATGAGGAAAGGGGAAAAAAAACAGGTTATTGTGAAGAGAGCCACAAATGGCTCTGACTGGGGATCATTGGACCTCATATTATTGATGAATGGAAGATCCAGTCATTTGCTTTAAGCATGCAGAAGACCACTTCTAGGCACTATGCCTGTGCAGAGGACTTTATGGCTGTGGCAGAGGCCTGGGGAATTAAAGAAAAAGTCACCACAATAGGAACAGCGCCCGAAACATGATAGTTGCAGCTAGGCTACTCCCTTTCCAGCACATGCCTTGTGTTGCACACATGTTGCAGAGAATCCTCAATGTTTGCCTTCTTGACAGCGACTTCAGTGACATCTTGGCTAAGTGTCGCAAGATAATGGGTCACTTCAAACACAGCCCTGCCAATACAGAGGATCTACACCAGCAGCAAACAGCACTTGAGCAAGACAAGGAGCCACTGATACAAGATGTTCGCACAAGGTGGAACTCTACACTGTATATGATCAAGCATCTCCTAAAAAACCAAGAGGCTGTGAAGACCACTCTAGCCAGACAAAAGCACAAGCTCACAATGTTGACAGCAACAGAGTGGATAAACCGCAGAGCCTGGTGACCTTCCTTTTACCATGCAGGTAAAGCATACATCCACACAAATGTGTTTTTACTGTTTCACTAGTTACTCTCCATTTGAATAGCTTCATGAATTGACTTTGAATTGTTGCAGTATAAATTTTTCACAAACTAAACGTACTACTCACTGAATATCACTCTTATTGCCACTGTTTTTATTTAGCAAATTCACTGTTTTTTTAATTGACTGGGAATTAGTACAATTAAATTCTTTCTTCTCCTATCTTTACAACTGCAGATATGTAACTGAGCTTCTTGGGGCCGACCCATGCTTTAAGAACTTAAAGTGTATACCTAAAGGAGAGCGAGAAGGGGTGTGTAATAGCTTTGAGGCATTGCTGTAAGAGTCCAGTAGTCTACAGACCACAGATGAGCCAGCAAAGAAGAAGAGCTTCCTGCTGTTTGCCTCTGACTCTTCTTCGGATGAAGAACAGGGGCCTAACAGGACTCTAAGCCTCTACAGAGCAGAGCCCACCATCAGTGAGACAGCACGCCAACTGCAGTGGTGGTCACGTCATGAAGGTGCCCATCCAACAACTCTCTGCCTGGCTCGAAAATATCTGACCAATCCTGCCATGTCTGTTCCTTGTGAGAGACATAATACTGGAAGATATTGAAAGACAAAGAAGAACTGAAGTCAATCAGAGGAAGTTTTTTAATATCTTTTGAGATGGTGGACATAACATTTTATCTTGAACTGTTGGTCTGTTTATTTTTGGCCACGGAGTTTTTTACTGAACTGTGATTTTTTGGTTTTTCTGTTTTTTTCATTCACATGTTTGAAAAATGGGAGCAGTTGAAGTCAATCAGTAGGCTACTGGCATTTTTGGCCAGAATTTCCAGTGTTCTGAAAACCGTATGCTCTGTGTTTTCTTCACTCATCCATTGGTCTGTGTGGTAGACTGGTGTGAAAATAAACAAGATTTTGAGATTTAAGCTTATGTTCATTGATTCATTCATCAACCAAATTTAAAACAATATTTCTCATGTTAAATTTTGAAATGTAATTAAAATGTGATTTAATTTTGATTAATTAAATACAAAGCTTCTAATTAATTAGATTATTTTTTAATCAAGTCCCACCCCTAATAAAAGCCATATATTCATATACATTCATATCTCCTGAAAAGAACAATACCTGGCATGTCTCCAATAATTTTTTTGTGATTAAAAGTACATCAAACAAGAATAACATCCCACAAAATTTCCCTAGGTATGAAAAGTTTAAAGCACTGTTGTGCACTGAAAGGCCAAAATTTGACCTTTAATGAAAGGTATATAAGACTGTTGTTAACAATGCTCAAAGAAACTATTCAAATATAGTTAAATACTTTCAAATGAAGTAATATTGTAAAATATTCAAAATCTGAGCTGACGTAACACCTGCTATATAAACTGTCGTCCATCTGACAGAGCAGACCATTTAAAGCTTCAGAGACCACTCAGACAGGATGCAGTGACATTTCCAGCTTTATACAAGGTAACTTATTACATCCAATGAATGTAATTTAAATGTAGTTTTTTGTTTGTTTGGTTGTTTTTTAGTTTTTTTTTTTAGAAAAACTGATATTTAGATGAGATGAGTATATTATATAGATATCATTTTCCCATTCCAAATATTTGAATTAAGAAAAATCATTTTTTTGATTTTTTTTATATTGCATATGCATATGTAAATGGTGCAGAGACACAATTTACAGGTTAATATTTTGACACGATGCTGTTCAGTACATACATTGCATTTTGAAACAAATCCTCATTACTTTCAGATTATTTCTGTATTAAAAAGATGGGTTCGGAGGAATCAAAAACAGCTGTAGAAAGGTTTTCAACTGCACTCTCCAGCGGAGAATCAACCAACAGCACTGTGGCAAATGCAACAGGAAAAATACTGAGAATTTTCTATCACAAAGAAGAGCTCAAGTTAGAAGACCTGCTGGATTCAAAGAACAACAAGAAGGTCTTCAAACCTAAATCAGAGATTCCCTCAATGGATCTGTTTCCTCAGAAGCACCTAGACCTTCCCAGTCTGGAGGAAGGGTTTGCCAGCATCTTTGTTGCAGATCCAGAAGACAGCGATGTTCACATTGAGACCATCAGTCTGAATTTTATGGTACCACAGGGTGCTTGCTGCATTTTGACTGCCAACAAAGAGGTCAAGTTCAGAAAGTGTGATGGAGGGGTCTGGATTGATGAGGATGATCGTGACCATTGTTCTCAGTGATCCAGAGTAGCTGCAAAGCTGAGATGTTGGAGACCTTAGAGAAGAAATGCCTTTACTCTTTATGATACTTATGATTCTAAACTTTTAAAGTTGCTTCTCGTCTACAAACATAGTCAGCACTTCAGTTAATAAAATTAATCCTGTTAGTCCAATCTGAAGTCAGCTAAACACTTGTTGATTTTGATTTCTTGTTTTTTCTCTGAAACATTACTAATAAAGTGGTGCATCATTTAATATTAATATTGTCTTTCTTTAATCTCTATTACACTCCTGATCTGAAATGATAAAATCACACAGGTAAAGTGGGACAGTAGCTTATGGGATAAAATGCACATGCGCGCACACACACACACACACACACACACACACACACACACACACACACACACACACACACACACACGCACAATGTTAAAGTGTAAATAATAATAAGAAGAAAATCAGTTATTTGAAGTGTGAAGTGAAAGATATATTTTGTAATAGGAAAGATATTCACAATACAAAGACCACATCAGTTACTTTTTTTTACTCAAAACAGGTTAAAATAACTATAAGGGATTACAAAAAATATCCCTGTTCTATTCCAAACTTTATAGCTCTGGCCAAATCACATAGGGAAAACAGTAATATGAAGACTGCCATTTGGTGTTTGGCCTTTCACTTATAGCCAGAGGAATGTTTACCCCTTTTAACAACCCAGTTGTCTCTGGAGTCACACTGTTTGGTGGAATAACCTAGAGATTTAGATGAGCAAACAGAATGACCATAGCTTATTGCTTTTATTGAAATATTGATTTTCAGCAAACCATTCAGATCACTGAGGTGTACAGTTTTCGGAATATGTACTACACACAACATCTTCAAGAGTACTGGCACTGCTGTTTCAGGCTTAAGTTGGTCTATACAGTGCCTCAGGATCCCAGGACTGATGTTGTCTGGATCCGCTGCCTTCCTCATCTTCACCTTCTACAGTTCCCTCCTCACTTGTTCTCTGGTTAGAGACAGAGGAGCACAGGACTGAATGTTGGGAGCTGAAACCAAAGGTGCAAGCTGGGCTGAGGGAGGGTCAGATACCAGATCAAATCTGTTGAGGGAATTGAGGTTACTTGCTCATTGCAGCTTTGCTACTGGCTGCCTGTTGGACTCCTTAAAACCTGAGATGGGTTTCAGACCCCTCCAAACTCCAATCACACTTTGTTGAAGCTGGCCTTCTTTTCTCTTCCTGTACTGGTCTTTGCACTGGTCTTTGAATTTTCTTAGCCGCTCCATTGATACTCATCCTTTGTTTCCAGATCTAAATGCCCACTTTTCTTCCAGAAGGGCCTTCAGATCTGGAGTAACCAAGGGCTTGTTATTGGAAAAACACTGTACAGTATTGGTGGGTGATGAACAGTTACTTCTCCAATAATTACATTCAGTATTCAGTAATACTTAATGGTGATTCCAGGGCTGATGTGAACACAGGCCGATCACTGGGCTGACAAGCATCTGCTGGATCAACATGAAGGAAGGATTCTGATTCTTTACACCAAGCAAAAGACAGAGCAGAAACAGAGACATTTACATTCATGGCTTTTAGCAGACAAACTTATCCAGAGTGACTTAGAAAAGTAAAAAAATATCTGTAACTAGTAGAAAAGGCTAGAATCCAGAGATTCCTCACAATTAGATGCTGCTGAAAACAAATGTCAGATTGGGAACTAACAAGATTCATAATAAATCTTTATGGAGTTAAATACTCTTGAAACAGATGGGTCTTCAGTCTGCATTTGAACAGAGTGAGGGACTTACCTGTTTGGACCCCCAGAGGAAGTTCATTCCACCAATTTGGTGCCAGAACACACGAGTCTGGATACATGTTTTCCTTGAGATTTGAGGAATGGTGGGTCAAGCTTTTGGGTCAAGTTTTGACCATCATATGTGGGGATGCTGGTCCTTTTTTGGCTTTGTAGGCCACCATCAAGGTTTTGAATCTGATATGGGCACCTACAGGAAACCAATGAAGAGAAGGCAGCAGAGGAGTTACATGACTGAATTTGGGAATGTTGAAGACAAGCCGTGCCACTGCATTCTGGATAAGTTTCAAGTGTCTGATGGCCCACAAAGGAAGGCCAGCTAGAAGGGAGTTGAAGTAGTCTAGTCTTGAAATGAATGAGAGACTGAATAAGCACTTTGCCTCTCTAGACAGAAAGGGCCGAATTGTCCTATGTTGTAAAGGAGAAATCTGCATGACCAAGTCAGGTTTGCAACATGAGTTGAGAACGATAAACTAGTTGTCCACAACCATTTGAAGATCTCAAGTCTGAAGACATCTGGATTCTGTGGAGAGACGTGCAGTGACAACTGTTATCATGATCAGGAATTATTTTGAAATGTCCTGTTTGTAATGACCATAGGTTTTATCCTATGTATATAATGTCTAACTATCGTGTAACCAATGAAGACCTTGATAATTCAATTCAAACATTATTCAACAAGGCAGATTTGGCATCCAAGAAA